>SGPK01000077.1:0-68701 GCA_004802695.1 Phellinidium pouzarii
CGCGTTGCGCGAATAGCTCTGACCCCATCCGCCTCCGCCGCCTTGGTTGAGCGGTGTGAACGAGCCAGGCGCCGAGAAACCGCGTGCTCTCCCCTTGCTGCCTGGCGAACCCAAAGCTGAGGAAGGCACGCTCAAGGGAACATGACCCATACCAAGCACAGACCGTGACGGAGGAATCTGCTGCATTTCGGGCTCTTGCCGTTTGCGGGGCTTGGGAAGACGCGGTGGGACGCGTCGTTTGAAGTTTGCAACGACCTCGGGCGGGGAGTGTCTGTTCAACGTCGGATGAGCTGCATAACCAGAAAGCCAAAGTTTTTGTTTATTTATTTTGTTTTGTTCCAAATTTTAGAAAGTCAGTTCACTAGTGAATATGCAAATTCCACTTACACCAAGTGCTCGCATCGGGGTCGTCGATGGCGGGGTCTACGTTACGCAAGTTGACCTTGCGCATGAACCCGTAGATCTAAAGGGAGAAACAAAATGCGAATAAACATGGGTATATGCGCGTCTCTCGACGCAGGGACACACTCACATTGAGCTGTCGGGAGAAACTGGCGAAGCGGGACTGGCGGTATACGGAGGGGAGGACGTGGAGGGCGAGCTGCTCTGGGCGTTCGACGATGATATGGTCACCGGCGGGGTCCCATCGGATCATATGGTGATTTTCCTGTTTTTCGAGCAGACTTGAAGGNAAAAAAGTCAACATAGAGAGGACGCGAGGCGATGAGACGAGACGAGACGCACGAGTAGAGCTTTGTCAAGAAGGTGCTCTGAGTCTTCTGGGGAGGCTTGTTGTCGGTCGGGGAGGCGTCGGAGGACTTTGGGGGGGTCGTCGACATCGTCGTGGTCGTCGCTGTCGACGGGATGGGGATGGGCAGACGCGGTGTACACGCTGGAGGATGTGGAGAGGTGGGAGTAGTGGGAAGAGATTGGGCGGGGAGAGTACTGTGGCGGGGAGTGGGAGTAGAGATCTGCCATTGAGGGAGAGAAGCCGAAGGGAAGACGGGAGGTCGAGACGAGATGGGAGATCTAGAAGACTAAGTACTTTGCAGGAGCGCATACTCGCTGAGTCAGCACTCGATCGGGAAGTCGTCGCAGCGGCACGCACGGCATCCCGGCAATCCCGGCAATCCGAGGATCAGGATCAGGATCAGCTGCTCGGCTCGGCCCATTTCTTCTTCTCCACCGTTCTATCCGCGTGCTCGCACGCTGATCATCCCCACTCCCCGGGGTCCCTCCGTTCTATTCATTTCCCATCTTGGGGTATCCTTTCCATTTATTAATATCCTTAACTATGTAGTCGTCGTCGCAAAGCAAATATTAATGCAGNAAAAAAAACAAAAACTATCATCTCTCTCTCTCTCTCTACGGCTCTACGGCTCCTCCCCGTCATACTTGAGCGTCACATTCGAGAACCCTCGGAACAGATCCCCCTCGGGCGGCGGTTCCAGTCCGTCCTCCGTGCTCTGAAGCCCTGGCGTCCCCGGCGCGGCTGCAACCCCCGCTCCCGCAACGCCCTGCATCTCCAGCTGCAGCGACGACGACTCCCGCATGCTCCGGAAGTTCACCGCGTCTACCCCGTTCGACGTCGCCGGCACAATCTGCAACCCACCCCACCCCCCCACGTCAGCAATCTCAGATAAACGGATGCAAATCCCCTGGACTCACAGGTGGTGTCATGTTGCGTAACAGTCCCCAGTTCATCTTTGCAAACCATTTGTGCTGCTTCACCTGACTCGCCCCGCTCTGGCTTCCCAGTCGGTGCGACTCGCTCTTGTCCAGCAGCCGGTTCACAATGTCTTTGCCCGAGCTGGTTCACCCATTCCGTCGCATTCAGCACATGCCGCTACTAACACTGTTCATATTTTAAATACGTACTTGGCAATCTTGGGGTGCTCAGGGAACCCAACGGGCAACTCGAGGATGTTCTGGAATGTCTTGCTGCGGGACTGGCCCTTGAACGGCGTCGTTGCATACTGCGCGCACACAACGAAGTCGAAGCGTTCTTCAGTCAATACAAAGAACACCACGTATACACAAATAAAAACAACGCACGATCATCTCGTAGATGAGAATGCCGAGCGTCCACCAGTCTACAGCAGACGTGTGCCCCAGGTTCTCGATAACCTCCGGTGCGATGTATTCTGTATGAATGGGATACAACGGAACACGGCAGGCACGGCAGGCACAGTAGGCACGGTGCGGTACGAAGCAGGCGAAACGAAGCGAGGCATACAGGCGGATCGTCAAGCAAAGGGGGGGGGGGGGGGTCCGAGATCCAAATAGCGAAGCAACAAAGAGCAGAATAATCATCAGCAAAAGGTGTCTGAGACAGAAGTCAAAAAAAAAATATCACCGACCTTCAGTCCCCACGAACGAGTTTGTCCGGAAGTTCGCCGTGCACGACTTGGTGTCGATGACAGGTACCTGCATACCCCAAATACCAATAACCAGTACCAGACCAGCAGCACCATAATTCATCACATTGCAGCATACCCCAGCGTGCGAGCACCAAAGACAGCCAGCCCACCATTTCACCGAGATTACCATTCACGAGCAGCCATACCGCGCGTCATACCCCATACCATACCCATAGCATATCCGCATGGCCACACCATCAATACATTCGCATACCATCCAAAATCGTTGTATTCGTTTTTCGTTTTCGCCGATGGCCAAATTTGAGTTTGAGTTTGGGAGGTTTTTAAGATTCATGGGAAGAAAAGAAAAGTGTGTTTGACACGTCGTCAGAAGGGTTTATTTTAAGGATAAGTTGACAAAGCGCACAAAAAGGCACGGAAGGGAGCGGAAGGGAAGAAGAGCGGAAGAAGAGAAGGGAGATGTACAATTGAAAAGCTGAGCAGCGAAAGGAAAGACGAGAAGGGAAGAATGGGAAGAAGGAGAGCATGGAAAAAAGGATTGAGTAGTACGCACCCCGTTCGGTTCTATTTGCGCAATTGTCGCGGGGCGCCCGCCCGGCTCGCCCGACTGTTTTGCGAGGTCGAAATCGGAAAGCATTATATGTCCCGACTGGTGTAACAAGATATCTGCATGAAAGAAAACGAATTCATGAAATCAATAAGCTGCATTACAATCAAAATCATTAAAAACTCTTTCCAACCGAACTCGGAAGGAATAAGACTGAATTTATCATTAAAAGAAATCTCACTAACTTTCCGGTTTCAAGTCGCGATAGATAAAGCCCAGGAGATGAAGATACTCGAGTGCTGCGACGACCTCTGCAGCGTAGAAGCGCGCGTCATCCTCTGGTAGGCACTTTCCTGGCCGCGTCTGCAATGCACGGAAGAATTCGCCGCCCATGCAATATTCCATACAGAAATACAGGTACTCCCGCGACTGGAACGAATGGTAAAGAGTCACAATGAATGGATGGTTGGCTGTTGCCAGGATTTCCTGCTCCGCTAAGGCGCGCTTGATCTTTCGCCGCTCGATCATCTCCTTTTTCGAGAGGACTTAATTGTTAATTAAAGGAGAAGCTAAGTGAGCAACAATTTTATTTTAAAATGAAAAGCTCATGGAAACCAACCTTTCATAGCAAATAGCTTCGAAGTCTTCTTTTCGCGCACCAAGTACACCTTCCCGACATCTCCGCGCCCCAGAAGTTTCACCTTTTGGAAGCTTTCTGGTCCGACTTCGACGCTGCGCACCTTGATCGAATTGCTTGAATATGTCCGACGGAATGGCGCACGTCCTGTGCCATCTGAACCGGTTCCTACAGGCACGGGCGGTGCGCTCAGTAGACCGATGTGCTCCGGAGGGTCCTTGGTCTTGCCTTTCGACTTCAGCACAGTCAAACCAGACGCGCTGTTTGCACGTATCTGTCGACCGCCCTTTATTGGAGAGAGCAAAGAACCATGCGACGGCGAGAGGTTCTGCACACTTTGGGAATGCTCTAATTTGGCCAAGTTCGCAGCTGGAGGGTGGTAAGACGGCGGGGGACTTGTATCGGGGCCATGACTGAGTTGAGCGTGCGCCGAGCACAATGGCCGCCCATTCGAAGACCCGGAGGAAGCCGTCTCAAGTGAGTCTGTCCCTTGCTCGGAGGCACGTTGTCCCGTGCCATTAACTGGAACGGGAGGGACCTCCAGTACGGTGCCACTCCGTCCAATGCTGCCCGACGTAGGCGACAGAAATCCGAATCCCTTCATCGATGTCGGCGTCCTCAAGCCCTGGCCTCCTGGAACAGCCTCCCGATCGCGATGCGATCTCGATAGCGAGAAGAACCCTTTTGCATTCGGCGCCGACGCTACTCGACGAATTAGCTTCGTCATGCCGCCCTTCGAAGGTGTCTTTGGGGAGACAAGACCAGGCGACGTTGAAACATCATTTACAAGTGCGGCGGGCTGGCCGAACCCGAGCCCACGGTGTTTGTCTGACTTGGTAGACGACTTGCTCTTCGCAGGTTCTTGACCAGCAGGAGAGCTAGGTGTTGGCAGGAAATCTGCCGCAGATCCATTGGTCTGTTTGTGAGGATAGGGGTAATCCGGCGTGTTGGGCTGTGACTGAGGCCAACCGCGACCATTCGCTGTTGACGACCCGTATGAAGGCACATTCTGACTGTTGACGGCCGCATAGTTTTGCTGCAGTTGCAGCACTTTTCCAGAAGCTTGACTACTGTACGGTACACCCATTCCCAACTCACTTGAGAGTGTACCCGTCGAATTAGAGGAGTAGCGATTGAACGAGACCGAACTTGACGGAGTCAGAGTCGAAGATACACCACTTGCAGCTAACGACGCCTCTGCATCCGCGCCCGAGGCCCCTGCAACATGAGCCTGAGCCTGCGGCTGAGAGTAAGAATATGACGCAGGCGTAGAACTGAGGCTTAGGTCGGCTTTGGCATTAATATTTGCGGCGGCGGCGAACTCGGTATCCAAAGTGAGCGTCGACTTGGATCGACTCGGCTTACGCCCGGACGCGGCGCCGAGACGAAAGATATTTTTCCACGACGGAGACGTAGGCGACGGAAGGGATGCGGTAGCAGACGAGGGGCCTGCGCCGCTGGATGGTTGGGTGTTGTTGGCGATGGCGATGGTAGCGTGAGCGTCTGAAGCATCAGCAACGGACGCTGCCATGGTGAGAATAATACGCGAAGACAGAATTAGAAGATGGAAGCAGATAGTCAAAGATCCAGTGAGCGTTTAGACAGCGTTCTGATCGTCTGTCAAAGCTNAAAAAAGATATAAAGATGGAGGATGAAGGATGAAGGATGCGGGCCCAAGACGAGGGCGACGACTGCGAGTGAACCACTGAAGGCCACCGAAACAAAGACGCCTTTACCGTCGCAGTTTCTGGATTGTAAATAAGAAAGAAAGAGAGGATGCGAAAGCTGTGAGAGGGCGGTCGATGGAGGGAAATAAGAAACGACGAAGAGACTTTACTCCTGACACAGTAGAACTTGGGCACGAAGAAAATCGGCTTAGTCAGCTCTTGATTGGCGGTCTAGCCTCGACTTCAACTTCAAGTTTCAACTTGAAGTAACAGTAACAAACATTTAACTTACTATCGCCCTTTTACTTGCACGGCCTCTGCTCAGACAAAATTTCAAGAAGATGTTCCTAATGTTCTACTTATACGAAATTGAGCCTGTTTCCCACGTACTTGCGTGCCTGAGGTACATAGTGTACTGTACTGTACACCGGGATCTCCCAAAGTGAAAGTGAAAAGACACCTCTCGTCTCTAACATCAAAGTCCCCACAGTCACCCATCTTTTTATAAAGCGGTACGCCATTCTATCTTCTTTTCACGATATTAATTTCTGGAGCACTTCATCCCTCTCCGACAAATACCCCCCATCGGTGATCTCCGGTAACGGTTGTCCGACATGCAACTAAACCCCACTGAGGCTACCAGATTGTGTGTGCATGAACGCTTTTTGCTTCCGTATTTTCTGCCTACGGTTGAGTCCCGCATACCAAATACTGAAACCCCCGCTCCCTTTACGCGCATGCACAGGTCCTCGTACCGCCACGAGATAGATGCATCCATCAGAGAACTTCGAAAGGAGCAGACTGAGCTTCCCGCTCGTCTCCCTTTGCTATAGACAGTGTCCCAAATACAAAAACTCCGAAAATCCCGGACTGGTCTAGTTTGGGGTATGTGTATCAGTGAAATTAATGAGCTTCCTGACTTCAATCGATTGACAGTTTCGTGTGCTACAATAACTTTTCAGGGATAAGAGTTTGATAATTAAAATTAGGAATCACCAATGAAACATAAAAATGAAAGAGAAGTACTAGCAGAGTTGCAGATCGCTAGCGGGAAGTCCATGAACCGAGCACTACTCAAATCCGAATTTCAGTTCGCCTATATACGGGATTAACAAATAACTCTGGAGTCGCTACCATTGAAAAAGCCTCACAAACAAGAAATCGATGAGTACTACGATAAAGAAGGTACAGTCTTTTGAAAATCGCANTTTTTTTCTTCTTGCTCACTGGAATTTTAATTTACAGTTTCTGTGAGCAGACGTTATCAACATCTCATTTCAAATGCCCGAAGTTGGAGGTATATCGAGGTCATACCCTCCTGTTCTCCTGAGGCTTTATAAAAGCATAGCACAACGGTAGATCAGCCAACGAAACTTCGTATAATGTCTTTGCAGAGTGGAACCTGGATGTAGACAGTAAATCAAATACTCTTCAAAAAGATTACTATGTTTATGAGGCAGGTAAATAATGGTAGATGTCCCATCTTAATATTTATTTCGATCTGCTGGTATACCATAGTGGCGTTACAAAGGGGTAGGGTTTGTCCTAATATAATGTCATCTTTACTGGCACTCCATAGTATGGAATCGGATAAAATTAAATACTTGACTCCCCTTACTACGTGCATATAAACTTCAATACTTCGGATGTATGGATTCAAGTTGTTCCTAGTTGTAATTGTCCAACTCGGACACCACGGGCGTCATGCTTTTCGAGTTCATTTTGTTCAAATGATACACAAGTACTTACAATTAGATGTAACCAATTCTTCAGAGGCCACAAAAAATTTGCAGGCAATTACTCCATCACGTGATCTTTTCGCGTCGGCGCGTGAGGTCCCTAAACTCTATCTTTCCATCAATTGCCACGGTCTAGATGTACAACAGACGAAATGATCTCAGATGCACAGCATGAGCTTGTAATTTTTTCCCGAAAAGTGCATTCCAATAATAGCTATTTTCCCCTATGCCACGTCCTGGGTGTCCTTCCACCGTAAGCAACTACAGATATTCGAACTCCAGCTATTGTATTCTCAAGAAACTTTTATAACACACCATAAAACAAATTCAAACAATCATATTATCTCTAAGAACGGAGTTGGGGCATGTATTTATATCGTTAACTCGTTATTTCCAGACGTAATCATAAAAGTGCACTAAGATGAGGTAAATCACGATATATTGTGTTTCAGAGCCATTGGTGGCTTCTGGAACGGTAGTGCTACAATTGGATATCTTATAATTGGTCACCTTTGTTAGAACGTAGCATAGAATTGTAGGGAGCGACTCATATATACTAGTTTGTTACATAGTGTGGTAAGTCAGAGGACGGCGTCCTTTGACTCTACAACAGATTAATATATACGCGTGTGCCCCTGCGTACGCAGCGCGCACATGTGGCTTTTATTGTACATGACACGCTTTGTCACGTACCTCCCACAACTTGGTCTTTGTTGATTAGTTAATAAATATCAATAACTATTATATATGTCACATGAGTGACCATCGTGATTATATCCAATTTCATCACATCCTTTTGCTCCAATAAATTTTGTAAACCCTCAAAAACTCAAAAAAACTCAAAATCTTTAAGTTCCAGATATACATTGACCGGTAATAGAAACAGAGGCGTAGAGCTTACATATGAGTCCATCGAAATTTTATACGTTGATGCTTTCGTTCCTGTCTGAAATACATGTATAGAGCCGATTGAAAATCATTGTAATTAGCACTGTTGTATATTTCGAGAATTTTCACTCAAAATTTCTGTGCTGAATTAACGAAAGCAGCCTTCTAGAGCTAGAGGCCTCACTCGTTTTAGCGATATAATCAAGTAAGCAGAGAGTAGACAAGTGTTGTCGCTACATACGAGAGTATTTATGATCAGGTGCCATACGTTACGCATCAGAGAAGGCCTTATAGTAAAGAAGACCATTCATAGAAGCAAACGAATAAACTGTTTCACCTTGCTGGACCTGAAACTTAAAATAGACGCTAGAATCTGGTCGCAGTCCTGGATCTCACGAAGGTAAAAAAACAACATTCAGGACAGACTAGTTCAAGTTGATCCCCCAACTTCGGACTGCGGGAACTAAGCAAGCACGGTCACAATTTGTATCATGGGTGGAGTTATACTGATAACCTTGATCTATTCGCGAAAGAAAACATAAGTTTGCAAGTTTTCGTGAACGGTTTATACCAAGTTTCAAAGCACTCATCACATTACCTGCATACTAATGCACTAGAATCAAAGATAACTGGGCCTAAATAGCATTATGTGTATATTGCTCGGCAGATACATGCCGTCTATCATTGAAAAAAGAGATGAGTTCCAACCTCCACAGGTACACTGCAATGCACTTGGAAAATAAATTATTGGCATGATCCCATAAGAACAGCCAGATCACACAATTGGAAGAATTAAAATGCTTGTAGCCGTGAGAGTATAAGAGAAGTGGAAAAACACAAATTTGAGTCGAAAATTATGCTTCTATGATGATCGTAAACTGCGCGGTACTTTCCAGGCTATCCGGAAAGCACAACAATATTAGAGAAATGGGATCATTAAAGGATGACTGGAAGCCGACGATTATACTGACCGAGACTAGCATCGCTTGATTTCGGAGCGAGCGAAGGCCAACAAAGTAAATAACGTTGAGAGTTCGGCACAATGACTTGGTTTCCGAGCTCGATTAGCGCTCGATGGAGGTGACACAATGCACAAGCGCTGACGGTATGAACTGACGCTGAACCGAAATGATAGAACTGCATGGAATGCATGAGGCTGTTCTATTGAGGAACGAGTTCTGAATTTTTGCTGTTTCCCTCTTCTTTCGGACTTCAATCAGTTGCGGTTGCATAGCTGAAGAAACCGAGTCAGGCATCATAGAACGGAAGTTTCCCGGAAGCAACGNCCCCCCTCGCCATTCTATTACTACCATTGCCTGCCGGATAATCTCAAGGTCATAAGTAGATTTTTAATGATGAACTGAAAAACGACGAAGCCTGCTGCCTGAATATTCAGTTTCGTCGGCCCGATCTGTTTATAGGTTCCCGACAAGAGGTACTCAGCAAACTGACCCAAGCTCTTTACGAAGTTTATAATTAGATTGGATGCCTGAGTCACCAGACCGGATAATGCAAACTCAGCACGTCGGTCACTCGTATTTCTAGGACAAAGCTAGCACTTGCGACTCAAATTGAGTCAGTCTGGCCGTAACTGATTAGCCAGACCTGCGCATAGAAAAGAAAGATTTGCGCACGTGAAACAAACGCTGATACGAAGCATCCAGAACATATTTGTTGCAGTGTCGAACTCTCGGAGGAAATAGGAAGGAGAGAGATAGAAGAGGATGTATAGGGTGTGACCGCTGATACCGGAGTTGATGGCATGCAAACATACATAGTATACGCATGCGATTCTCCACTAGTAGAAACTGAACGGACGGATTGATGGAAGAGCAGACGAGATCATCATAAACAACCAAATACACAAGACAGACACAGCGAGTCAAGTTCACATCTCCGTTTACTTTTCTTTTCCGACTTCCGATGAGTAGTGCATAAGAATATATGAGTAAACTCATCCAAAGAATCTATTACTGTTGCGAAGAGTCAGGCGCTTGCCTCTTTTCTTGAGTTATCTTTGCATCCATCAGTCGTGTGAGCCACTGAAGCCAGCATCCATAGATATCCCTTCTGAGTTGTTAGGTCGGCACTCTGGGACCAGTAGACAAAGATAATAGAATAGGAAGAAAGATAGACAGTTGAGGCTGAGAGCATCCATACTAAAAGCTGGCGAAGCAAGTTAAAGAACGGATAGAGTTCGGTGATTCTCATGTTATTCGATGGGTCCAGGGCAATGGGATCAATCGAAAGACCGTTGGAAAGACACCAAAATTTGTGAAGTTTTCCGCGTTATGACAGCACTGAAAACGCAGCTTCTGAGGACTTGACCAGCACCATTGTACGTCAACTGAGCTGCCGGTGATGTGAACGGAGGGCACTCGTGCATGAAGGAAGGAGCCAGGGTGATGGACAATGCATGAAGGCTCCACCTTGATAGTCGAAGTTGAGAGGAAACAATAGCGTGGAATGAGAAGAAGATTTCTAGAGCTGAATTACTAGTATCATGAGGACGATGTGCGCAGATCGGACGTTTGTACTTACACGAATCCTTTTCCTCTAAATATGTCTTAGATAGGAACTTGACAGCGGCTTACCTCCTCAGGTTCTCTCGGTTGCGACTGGACCACAGCGCCGAAAACACGTCGTAGATGCCAGCATATCAATACATCGCCGAAAACTGAGCAAGCCAGGAACCTGAATCGCCTGCGATGCTTTACGTCTTCCTAAGTGCGTTCCCTTCTAAATGATTCCGCCGACGACAACGGAGAATATGTAGCCTGATTAAAGGAATCGATTGAATCGGCTCGTAATCAAGCATCGCACGCTGTAGACATTGGCAACGACGTGGAAAATTAAGCGGGTTCGACCAGAGCGAGATTTAGACGACAATTGCTGACTCGAAAGAGATGCTTATGTTGAATTGTGAATGAAGCGTTTCTTTCCATTCCGCAAACCCCTTTATCAGCGATCTAGAAGATATCGGAATCCCACATGTTATCCGCTCCATTGGGGACCTGAAATAATATCCAACGATTTGAGAGAAGGGTCCCTATCTTGAACTACCTGTCCCTTAAACCAAAGCGTCTTATGCAATTGCATCCTATGTCACCTAACGCATATTGTGTCATTGGGGCGAGAAGGGAAGTTCAAAATGGTGCAAGGTTACTGATGTGCTGAATTGACTGAAGAGGTGCACGATTCCTTTGAAATGAAGATTGTACCGGGTCGCGGCGCACGCGAAGTTCCCGTCCATAGCGGAGCTTGTTAATACTTCCCTGAAAATTAAATCGAGCGCTATGCTCAATTGAAAACAGGGTACCAGAAATATATCGTTTTTCGATATCTGAAGTGAAAGGAGAATGATCTTAGAAACCGGAGACAGTGATGATGTTTGCGAAATTCATCGCGATAATTCATCGACTCACAATGAAGTGGTGAATCGAAGCTAGCTAAAAGCAAGCTAGACAACGTCAGCATTGTGAAATACTGTATAATTATTTATGTTCTAACCAACAGTGCAGCGCGAAAGACATGAGGTGTAGGCCCCAACCTTTGTCCCCAGGAGACAGCCCCTGTCATGGCTAGTTCGCGAAGACAGGAGTTCAGGATCATGAATTGGCAAGAATCACGCATGGCGTAACATTTCTCGAACACTGACTGCCCATTAATTTTGTCTGAGCACTTCCGTCCTGCCCGCAGAATTAGTGTTCAACACACTTGAGGCCGAGCAATACAGTATAAACATTACTCACTCTACATAACAGTTGTTAGGTCGGACGACGAGTGCCGGCTAACACGAGCGCAATTTGTACATGAGTCCAGATCGTCATAGAGGACCGGAGATTATCATATTGCAAATTTCCTTCCGTGTACTGGAGTCAACGTGGACAAAGGTCATCTCGACAGCAGTAGCTATCCTCAGTTGCATTGTAAGTGACAAGCGTTAGCTAGCAGTTGCTAGAGCATATCGCACGTTTTAGCTTTTTATTGCCCCGTAAATGTTTTGAATACGTGGGCCATATGAGGTAAGGAATTCTCGAAAACACCCAGGTTAGAACAGTGAGAACCGGATGCTATTATTTGCACATGCGGGAAGAAGGGTCATTGGAGGTTATCAGGTACGGTTAGCCGTACCGTTCTTGTGTAATAAGTGATTTGAGGAATCTGTAAGCAACCATGTTTTAATTTTAGACATGAGCGTTGATTCAATTGATACACGTACTTTGGGATAATCAAAATTCTTCATAACACAAACACAGACATATTGCTTTAATTTGTCTAAAGACCAAGAACCGTAAGGACTTTTATGAATTACTGAAATCACAAAAAAAGATACAGAGATCGAAGAAGACAACGGGTCACCGCCAGTCCTTTCCGTGAGTGGTTCTGACGACCACGTATTGGCTCTGCAGGCAGGTCCACAGCTTCCTCGTTAATGACCCGAGCATGATTCTCACCTCACGAGTTTCAGAAGACCCTGAAACCTGAAAGCAGAAGAACGAATAAGTATAGCAAGGACCGATCCTATCATTAAAAAGGGCGTGAATCCTGGCTCCGCTGGCTTCCTGAGGCATAAGCTCACCTAAAGGCTATTTTGAAGCACAGGGCAGGTCCTCGAGGATGCTTTCTGATGTCGAAGGGTATGAGCGCAAGCCACATGTGACGGGCGAGTGAGATTTGAATCAGCAATCAGAGAGGATGGCTGCAGGCCGTTCGCAGTTCACATGAGAGGGGGTCGGCCACTGAATAATCTGACACAAAAACTGCGTCTGAGGGTAGAGCCGGCAGGGTCAAAGGCGTGACCGATGAAGCCGAGGGCCGACGGACGCGGTCTTTTGAAGGATTTGGAGAGAAATGAAGAGGACGGACGACGGTGCTGTTTAACGTGCCGTCGGCGACACGCGAATGCGTCTAGAAGACACAAAGTACGTTTCGCAAAGGATTTCATTGACGAACGGATCGCACGACACGAGGCGCAGTGGGAACCAGAGACGCAGACGCAGACGACTGTGGATGGTCGTTGGACGAGACAGAAGAGCCGGGACCAACGGAGTATGACCAGTGCGCTGGATTTATCGCCTGGACCAGCAGCTCCGATATTTCTTTATCTCTTCAACAGCTGCAGATTGCACGATGGTGGGGTTCCTTTCTTATGACCTGGTTTCCAGCAGGGACTGTGTGTGCTGCAGCGACACCGCGATTCCTGGTATTTTCAGGTTTCAGGCATACCGCATAAATTGCTTTGTCAACTCGAGTCCGCCACGGCGGTTTCACCACCCGTATCTGCCTATTTAACAGCTCGCTCGTCGTCGCCGTTCGCTCGGGGTCAGCTTCGTCGTCGTCGTCGTCGTCGTCGTTGAAGTCCTCGGCCAAATCGTGTCGCCGAAGAATGACTGTGCTTGAGGAAGTCTCCGAGCGGACTCGCCTGTTGCAAGACCCAAATGAGCATGCGCATGCGCATGAGCGCGAGCGCGAGCACGCCCGTCCGCCCTCGTACGCTAGCTGCGGGAACGAAGTCGAAGACGACCCGGACGCGTCAGAACAACAGCCAGCCGAGCCCAACGAGGTCTCCAGATCGGACCTGGTCTGGGTCTTATTAGGTCTTTGGAGTGCAGTGTTCCTCGGGGCATTGGATGGTGCGTGGCTTGCCTTTATTTGTCCCGTCCTTGTCCTCTCCATTTCGTTATTCGTTATTCAGTACTCACTCACTATGGCTTCGCCTCGGAAACAGGAACAATCGTAGCGACTCTTCTGACACCAATTGGCTCCTTCTTTGAGAAGTCGAATCAGGCGTCCTACATTGGCACTTCGTATCTGTTGTCCGTATGCTGCTTCACGCCGCTCTACGGTGCGTTTTTAGCTCGCGTGGCATCTCCCTGACTATTGCGTACTTGACGTTATATTTGGTTGGCTGACCTCAACTCCTGACCCCAGGTCGGCTTGCAGATATCATGGGCCGTAAAGGCGCCATGCTATTGGCATTATCGCTCTTCGGTGTGTTCTATTGAGACTGCGCCTCGTGTGGCTCGCTCGCTCAATGCGTGTGCTCCGCAGGATCTGGGACGATCCTATGTGGATTAGCCCCTTCAATGGAAGCTTTGATTGCTGCCCGTGCTCTCGCTGGAATGGGAGGAGGCGGGTAAGCAGCGCAGTCGGTCTTGCTAGTCAGATTGGTGACTTATGTTTTATACGTTTGCTTTATTATCATTATCATCATTATCCATTTTTATGGCATAAAGAGTCATGACGGGTAAGCTCACCGAAGTCGAAGCCGCTTCCCATACTCATTTCCATGCAGTTTCCAGCGTCGCCGTCACCGATCTGATACCACTGTACGTAACATGACGATCCAAGTCGACCCCTGGAGGGCCCTACTGACTTGTCAATAGGAAACAACGTGGCCTTTACCAGGGCATGGCCAATATGTATGAGTTTCTGTGTGCTTCTTCAGGGGTGTAATGCTAACACTTTGTCTAGCTTATTTGGTCTAGGTACATTGTTCTATCGCTTCTTTGAGGCTCACACATTGGCTCATCATCATGTTCCCAGGAGCGGGACTTGGTGGCCCTTTAGGTGGATGGCTGAATGATTCCTTCGGCTGGTACGTTCCTGAAATACACTGTAAAGCCGGTGCAAGCGATGCTTACTTCGCTGAATTCCAGGCGATCGGCCTTTCTCGTACAGGTGATCGTTTTCGTATTTCCATTTGTCCCCTTGTGCGAGGTACTAATACTTTCTTTGGCAAACTGCAGATCCCAGTCTTGGCACTGTCGACAATCCTTGTGATAACGAAGGTTGATATTAAACTGCCTGACGAAGTTCAGAACCAGAGCTTGTATGAAAAGGTACGGCGCATAGACTTTCTAGGATCGACTACGCTCGTAGGAACAGTCGGAACCTTGCTTCTCGGCTTCAGCTTGAAGTCAACAGAGGAGTTACCCTGGTCAGACCCTCTTATTTGGGGCCTATTCATTGCCAGCGCCGTCTGTGGTATGGCATTCGTGTACGTAGAAACACATGTCGCGCCATACCCGGTCATGCCCATGCACTTGATCATGCGACGAACTCCGCTGTTTGTATCTTTAAGCAATTTGTGAGTTCAGCAGAATTATCTCGTAAAGAAGGCGGGCCTAATATTATTTTTGCGCAGCTTCGGCAGCGTTGCAGCATTCTCGGTGGTATGTGCTGGATCTCTGGATATTTCAACGCTCCTGGAGCTAACTTCTTCATCATAGTTATATAACCTCCCTTTGGTATGCTCTTCGCTCAGATACAACTATGGCCCCCTCCTGAAGTAGGACCATTATTTAATAGTATTTCTCAGCTGTCCGCTTGACAAGTTCCAAAGATGCGGGTAAGTCTATTATCGTTTATAAAAAAATCTTTACTTATGGCATACTTCCAGGTCTGCACTTGCTTCCACATTCTGTAAGATGATTCCCCACCTCATAAGTTGTCGCAATCGACGCTATAGCAAAACTCATTATAGGTAGCAATATCCACAGGAAGTGTTTTCGCTGGATGGTAAGAGTACAATGCAATACTTCTCGTGTATTTTTGAGCCATAATAAGCATTCCTACAACGATTATAGGATGATGCGGAGAACTGGGAAGTTATACTTCTTGACAATCGCATCGGTAGCAGCTGCGACAACTGCGACAATTTCCATTTGTTTCTGGGGTGACAACACCAGTACATGGCATCTCTGGCTTGACATCGTTCCCCAGGGCTTTGGTATGGCAAGCTTGATTACAACTACTTTAATTGTGAGTGCAGTGTGCTCGGAAATAGGGACAACTTTTGAAGGAATGACTCAAGGCTATGATCGCGAGCGTAACGAAGGAAGACTTGGCGGTCGCCACTGGGAGTGAGTAGCCCCAAGCATTATTATCATTTTTACGACTACCTGCTCACATAAATTCTTCAGTCACTTATTTGTTTCGAACAACGGGTCAAGTCATTGGCGTCTCCCTGAGTGGGGCTGTATTGCAGACCGTCCTCCTGAATACCCTTCGAGAGAAAATCACAGGGCCGGGTGCTGAAAGAATCATAGAGGCTGTTCGGTGAGTAGTCTTCATATTTATAGCTTATGTCTTACTTTAAATTACTGAACTGTATTTTGTTTTTTGATCGCCTAGCCATTCGACTTCTATCATCCCTACTTTGGAACCATCATTACAGAAGGCAGCGGTGGACTCGTATGCACGAGCACTGAGCGTCGTTTTCATATGTCAGGCTGCGGCTAACTTTCTTGCTTTATTAACTGCTCTACCGATACAAGAGAATCCGTTGCCGTGCGTTCCGTTTTTTTCTATTTCCTAACTCCTTTTCTTGTGTCGCTTTATATAAACTTACTGTGGCCTTTTTATATAGTGGATCGCATGCAGAGCAAGAAGAGCAGTATCGAAGAATGCGCGAAGAAGGACAAACTACAGCTGGGCACTATGACGCAAATGACGGTGCCGCTTGAATTAAAGTCAAAAGAACACTTTGCTATGTTAATTGGGCTTTCCAGGGCAATCTGATGGGGCGCGCGCAAATAGCCCTCTTCCACACTGACACCTCTTCCCACAAGACTTTTCTTTATCTTTGTCATTATACTTAGAGCTCCCTCGCGACTTTTCACACAGTGCCTCGGGCTCGACGCCCTCTTCTCCGTCCTTTCCTTTCCTCTTATCCCCGCTTTCTTCCCATCTCCTTTTCTTCTTTCAATCGCTGCATANTTTTTTGACGCAACGCCCTAACTTATTCGCAAAGTCAAAAGGACTCGCGGAACGTGTATGCCTAGATCCGGTTCAGTTCTGAAGGGCAGATAGGGTTTTCTTATCGAAGCAGAGTATGATTGCAGATTTTCCATTGTATTCATAGCGCCATATCAAGTCATGTTTGTTGCTTTATATTCTATAAGTCGGAGAAAGTTTTGGCAATTTCGGCGCGCGATGACTAAAGGAGCCAGCAGTACACATTATTGAACAGTGCTGAAACTTATCCGTTCTTTTTCACGCACAACTAGTATTGTGGGCAGAAGTCAGCTATTCTGCCACACTGGTAAAACCCTGGCAGATGGCAGAAGTCGTGCCAGAAATGCGGCAAAAGTTGCAGATATAATTGAATATGTAAGCAGAGTTGTCCATATATGATAACATATGTCTACATTAGGATGCTTAAGACATGTCCCAGCAGAATTAAATACTTGAATTTGCATGTTACAGGATATTGCAGAATTATCAATTTGTTCAACAATTTTATTGGTGTCTTGAGAGAATAAAAACTCTACTGTGACACTTGCTGCCTTACGCCATTTCCTGCCGAGTTCTGCCAATTCTGCCAATTTCTGCCCGGCAGTTGGCAAATAAAGCACTTTTGGACTTCTGCCCACAACTTCAATCCCGAACTGCAGTGTTCTAATTTTATCCCGCTGGTGGCTTCTCTTCTATCCACCTCTTCGATTTCTTCTCGATTGCAACATTCCTTGCGGGCACATCAAACCACCGGTCTGACTCTCGGTTTGAACTCGAATGGTCAGAACTATCGCCGACATAGTCGATACGCGATTTGCGCGCTGGACAAGGGATAATAGCGGACGCGGCGACGGTCACGATGGATGCAAAAAAGGTTGCAGTGAACAGAGATGAGATGAACGAGCGGCGCCGGTCGGTGGTCAAACGAAAAACAAAAGGCTTGACCATGAGCCTGTCGGATGATTCATGCCTCTGTTCAGCATCGAATTCAATGTATGCAGACGACTGAATCTCGAACCTCGATGTCAACAGAGCATACCTGCCGCACTCTAAGAAAATGAGCAGAGAGCTTGATGGAGGCTTGGAGGAAACGAGGACGCCCTGACCAATGACCAATTTCCTTTCCCGTCCTCGGATCGAACACACTACGGCTGTAACCGGCAGTGAGTCGTGAGTCTTTGGAAAAAAAAAAAAGTGAAATAAATAATACTTTTCGAATCAATATCCAATCGATACAATTTGCCCGGTCACCCCATTGATATTAATGTCGCCAGCGGTGTGTTTTCTGCAACCTTGATAGCCTACGATAATGAGGTTGTCTTGCCGCCTCCGCCGCTCTCGCTAGATTTAAAATCTATTCNTTTTTTTTGCGTGAATTTCATCTCGCACTGCATCGGCGCGGTACTTACACCTAGCTTAGTAGAATTAGAATTATATGTGAATGGTGAGTCATCTCTAAGCTCGAGAAAATCCGTTGTTCCCAATGGGCAGAGTATTGTAAATGAAAGCTCAAACGAATTTGAGAGATTTGAGAGTCGGGTTCAATAAACTTACTCATTTTCACATTTTGATTCCAAAAAACCTTCCCCCTTTAATTTTTGCCTCGCATTACGGATTATGGTACACGCATCGTACTATCTAAGATGCCCCCATCATTAATATTTGACGTTTTCCAATCATTTTATTCCGTACAATACTAGCAATATGACCGCTTAAAGTAGCCCAATATACTTTATTTNAAAAAAAACTACACCCATTGAAACACGCAAATGAACAACAGNAAAAAATGCGAGATCATCTCAAAGCGAGATGAGAGCATAATAAGACCGATAAATGTAGGCCTGAATACAGTCTCAAACGCTTGCCGGGATATCAGGCTGCGAAGAATGCGAGATATCCGTAAGCAGCAATTCAGTTTCACCGCGTTCGCGTCTCCAACGGTTGCAAATAGCCAAAACTGCCGGATCGATGAGGAATCTGATAGAGGATGTTAGCTACAGTGTAGGAAACATTAAACAATACAATGCGAGACACACCCATAATGCCTCAGCCACGACTCTCCTATCTCCCAATTGTTATGGGCTAGGACGTCATCGCCGTGCAACGTCAGTGACCTCGTATACTCATGAAGGGCATCGACGAGATCAAAACGACCTAGAAAAATAGACCATTTAGAAATCTATTGACTCAAAACATCAAGACTTGACAAACCCCGAAGTAAAATCATCCTGTCCCTCAGTTCGGGATGGGGAATATTGTCAATTACACTTTCTGTATAGATTGTCAGAAGTAGAATGTGCCGAGAGGCTTTGATTGTTTACCATGTGGAACCGTCCTACAGAATTGGTGCGGTTTGCTCAGGTCTTCTTAGAGAAAGGTGAAACTAGGTGCATACCTTTGGACCAGTGTAGGACGCAGGGATTGTGGTAAACAATAAGCATTATTCCGTTTGTAATTATCCAGATGATAGCTTGTAAGAGTACATTTTACATTTAATCAAAATCAATTCACTTCCGAGCATAGAAGACCACGCACTGAATGAGTTTTGTTGCCTCCTGCAATTTCGGATCATCAATGCCATCGTCACGATCCTGAGCATCAGCATGCGAACTAGCCGTAGAAGACGGAGTAGGAGCAGAAGCAGAGGCATTTGTATTAAAAGGCAAAGCGGGATCGGTCATGAAAGCCTGCGATCCGAGGGAAGATGGAACGCTGATAGGTGGGTGGAATGCAGAAGGGAATTGTCCTCCACCAGATATGCTTGACGAAGCGGGAAAGTTCGACCGGTCGGACGCAGGCCCTGTCATATACATCTCAGACGC
This sequence comes from Phellinidium pouzarii, assembly GCA_004802695.1. Lineage (NCBI taxonomy): Eukaryota > Fungi > Basidiomycota > Agaricomycetes > Hymenochaetales > Hymenochaetaceae > Phellinidium > Phellinidium pouzarii. The sequence continues at coordinate 19,424 of SGPK01000077.1, forward strand.
TGTACCAGGACCACTTTGGCCCTGCAACAACTGAGAAAAAAGCCCTGCTTCCTGCGAGGATTTACCAACAGGAGAATAGAATGAATTACCAGCACCCGCAGCCGCTGGGCTAATTGGCACCAACATGGGGGGATAGCGTTTGGCGCCATTGTCCACATGATCTTTACCAGAACTGGAGCCATTCAAAGATAGACGATCATGATCGTCCAGTCCTCTAGCACGCTTCTGCGCGGGGTCGTCATCATCAAGTACACGTTTTCTCGAAAGACCAATATTCACACCCGATCCGCCCGCACTTGCACTGGTGGTAGAAGATTGAGTCTTCTTGCGACGCTGGAAGCCTTCAAACGCAGTGTCTGTCTCAGCACGGTTGATGAAATCTATGAATTCGGACGGGCGCTCGAAACCAATTGAGGGTAGTATGCCGCCAAGTCCATCACCAATATAATTACCTAGACTGCGTAAAAGATTGCGCAGTGTCTGGTTCTCCTGCATGAGATCTTCCATGAACATGAAATGTTCAGCGTTGCTGTATCAGAATTCACATAAGCCAGAGAGGCAAGGCTAAACGCGCACCTCTGACGATATTTCGCAATTCTGAGAATGTTTGATCTTTGCTTCCCGATAGTATTTCTACACGCGCTTCAAGATCGCGAATCTTTACCAGGGACGGTGAGTAAAATTAGGGGCCAAAATAATGCAGGGGTGCTGACTCTCTGTTGCTTGCGTAGTCGAAATTCACGTTGTGCAATACGATTCTGGTCACGCCTTGCTGCTGCAGAGCTAAGGCAAATGTTGAGCATAAAATTAAGCTAGCAGAGCGAGCGTACTTACTTAGGATTTTTCTTCCGACCTGGCTTTCCAGGAGCGTTCAAACTTCCCTCTCTCCCGTCTCCGATATCATTATCCGAGTCCTGCGGCACATAAGCTCCGGATTAGAGACAAACAAGATAAAGAAAGATAAAATACACCTCTGCATAGTCATGAGACATGCTGCGTGAATCGCGGTCTCTCCCTTCAACCATAGTGAGTCTGCAGTTGACTGGGGCGCTGAGGCGCTGCAAAGACCTAAGGCAAGTCGAATGTTGGCGGGCTTATGCAAAACCAAATGACTGTCAATGTTGCTGACATAATGTATATGACAAGCGCATAGCTTTTCGGACATAGCCGGATTAATCAACAAATGACTGAGGTTGGACAAAGTGAATCTACTTTCTTGGCTTCTACGCATAATCGAGAACGCAAAAATAATATATAAAATAGTCAGGGTGAGAGGCCTGAAGACACACTTAAGTGAAATGACCATGATTTTTTAGACCAACAATGCCTCTTTTGAGCATTTTCGTATATCGATTTGATTACGGTGCCAGAATGTGAATGCAGTGCCGTTTGTGCCTTTCCCCTAAATTATGCTCCAAAACTATTCTCTGTTGACTGTCGATCGGCGTATAGCAATCGAATTGACTTGGTGGAAGACGCAAGACATCGTTATATCGTTGTAACGCAGTAAGCGGGCGCTTCAACCCACCCGTGGACAACAAGCTTACATTAAAAAATTTAAGGCAAATCTCTTATGATTGCTGGTCGCAAGGAACAGACGTGCTATTTAACCTTTAGGATTATCTCGTGAATTTCGAACGAACCGCCTTCCTAGTAATTGAACAAAATTGGACTAGTCTTCTTGTGCAGTCGGCCAATCTACCAATAATCGACTCATAGGTAGGGATCATTTTTTTTTAAACCATTTTTTCCTTGCCATTAATATCATGTAGCCAAAGGAGATGAGGCATCAGTCCTCCAGCACAGCACGGATTCGGATGAGCTTTGCATTAATGTTCTCACCGGAATCACGCTCACTCAAAAGCTTTGTCACGATGCGTGGCTGGCCGAAGAAGCTTGTCGAATTGCACGCGCTTTCCCGTTCAAATCCCATGTCTGCTAGACAATTTTTTTTTTTCACCAAGCATTTTCTCCAATGCATAAACACCTCACTCTGACCCGATATGCATCGATAACGCACCGTCTTCATTCTTCCTTGATTTTTCCCTATCCTCAAGACACTTACCCTGCTCATATCCACAGTCTATCCATGCAGCTGGTTACTTGTTCCGTCCCGGTACAACGAGCCCAACGCGAGAAAAGTCAATTTTGCCCTTCGAGCGCATGCACATTGTATCAATGAGTCCGCTGGGAGTGGGGCGGTCGTCCGCATCTCGGGCGGATTCTTCCGGATAAATATCTATCTTCTACGCCTAAGCCTATCTGCGTGATGTGAAGGCTCTCATTTCATTTTCTGCTCGGTCTTCATGCTCGCCAGAAGCGTGCTTAGAAGCACAGGCGCCTTTGCCTTATCCAATGCTGCTCCCGATCCCAGGACTCGGACGCCTATCAGTTCTCAAATCATGGAATCGCACATCTATCCTGGCGCCGAATAAACTCGTCGGCAGAGCAATCGGTTTGATGCTGGCAAGTGAGCGGCAGATATCTTCAGCACGGCAGCAGTATCTGTGCGATCATCCCTTCTGGCGAGCCACCTTCGTCTGCCTCATATTGTGCACCCTTCCCCAGACTGTAACACATACATCTTTTCGGATCTCTTCTGATAAATGTCTGGCGAAGACATTATCCTCATGTGGCGTTTCCCCCCTCCTCAAGATGGCCACGATTTGCGCACATTCAATGTTTTTCTGAATCTTGGGCAGGTGATGCAAGCCTTGCACCTGTACAAAGTGTGCCCTTTCAAGTCGTTGACACAGTCATTCCAACGATTGACCCGCGCAACTCATGATGTTTAGTTTCTGACTATCTCTGGCGTAGCAGAGAGCGTCACGACATTTGAGAGATGGAACATTATTGCTCGCCGATGGGAGATCGCTGGAGAAATTCACTGGGTCAATAAGTTCAATGGCCAAGTTCAATTCGGCATTCACACAGTAGGTGTCAAACACGACCTTTATTTCCTGTGTACTAACGTGAACACAGCTTCAACTGCAAGAAATTCGGAAACGCAATGATCAGAGGAGCAAGTAAGCCTACAATAAATCACCATGTCTTCTATCCTACTCCGATATTTTCACCCTCCCCTCTGTTTGGTGTCGCCGCCGCTGTCAATATATTGTGATATCTAACTTCAAAATGCGCTTAGATCAAGGGGATTCATGGCCTATGGGTCGGAATACAAATGGAAGATCGTTGATGAGGGAAACGACCTCGTTGTACGTCCTTTATGCTATTGTTCTTTTGTATCGGCTAGATATATGCTTTCTGATGCAATCTCCGGATTCGACAGTGTGTAGATTCATACGAACAGACGGTCGCGAACTGGACGCAGGAGACGCTCGAATTACGTGTCGTGTCCAGTGCGCAAGACATTTTGGATCGACTTGTCGTCACCTGCCTCGTGAATCTCTGGTTTAGGGAGCACGGGAACTGGTGAGAATGGGAGTGCCGAGGAGATCAAGCACGTTTAGTTTCTGTGGACGATAGTGAAGGCAGGGAAGCTCGATCTCTCTCATTGTGCATTCAAGATCACTTCTTAACCCTGCCCAGAAGCTCCGATGTGCGCGCCTGGAATGTTGTATGTGATATGCTTTGAGACTAGTTACTGAGTTGTTGTCTCGATTTGTGGAGGGCATCACGTCTTATGCATGTAATCCCGCCTCTGTAATATGCTTGTGTTGTAAATCAGGGGTTTTGTCTTACTATTCTTGTACGCATCGACTAGCTGATTATGTTTGTATTTTCCCGTTCATGCCTTCGTTCCACATATTAACGCCTTTACCCGCTGTCGCGAAAAACCTATTTCTTTTATCTCCAATTGCGTATGAAAACTGATAGACACGTGCCAACTGTGAGAGGACCAGCTCTTCCTCTTCGTTTAGGAAAAAGTAAAGTCTGAAGCCTACATGCACCTGCATGAACATACTGATCTCTTCCATCATTTAAGTGAGTTCTCAAAATGTGTGTCCAAAGATAATTTTCAAGTTTGTTCTGAGAAGATATGCTGTTCAAGTTGTTCACCCGGAGACGTGCTAACTAATCTACAAGAACCTGCATACACGTGATCAAATTGGAACATCGTATATATATTTTACGCTGAATTCAGAACGATTACCTGTCTTTAATATACTAACAGTGACGATAAGCTAAATACTGAATTGTTTTTTCTAAGAGCGACTGTGCCGATCATCGTGACCGTCACAAAGGCGCTGTTAAGTTTTGCGCTTTGCACTCTGCTCACTTGCGAATGCAAATGAACAGCTATCAACAATCTGTGGGCCAGCCCTACGGGAGCCAAATTGGCTCGTTCGCACCACCGCGGGAAGGGACGGAATACCTCTGCGCAGGCAAGTTCCTCTTCTCATGCTGTCTGCAACAACTCGGATTCACAGAAGATCGCACACGGCTTTCACACCTTTCACACGTACCGCACACGAAAACATCGACGGTCTAACTTGTAACTGCAATGCACTGGCCCACTCTATCCAGATTGCGGTGCGAAGAATGAGATCAAGCCGCGAGAGCCGATCCGGTGCAGAGAGTGCGGCCACAGAATCATGTACAAGAAGAGAACAAGGCGGAGTGCGTCCACCTCATGTTGATTTCTCGCGCTGAGCACTGAGCTGACATCTCGTCCTTGAATCACTAGTGGTTCAGTTCGAGGCACGGTAGCAGCCAGCAGCCCCACACTTTTGATACCAAATTTGTCTGTACACGTGTGTTGTATCTCATTTCCTCGCATATTAGCTGTCATATTCTGCATGGTCCGACATCGTGTCCCAATCAAACTGGTTGTGCTCCAACGAACTGTAGTGCCCTATGTTAGGGACATCTGCGCTTACGGCCGCACGGTAGTCTTATCTTTAATTCATCGGCGCCGTGACAGAATCATCTTCGAAAGGTCGACGAAATACAGTATGTTTCTCTGCCGACACTGGCCGGTTATGTGTGAGTTCATATTCATCTCAATTATCACCTCCCGTTTCTGTTGCTTTTTGACATAAACTTCCACGGTGAATTACAAGTCGATTTGGTTATACGCCGTAGACTAGTCGATGTCTACTAGCTATTATGCGCTGCACTACTGTTGTGCTAGGCTGTACATTAGTAACAGTCCTTAATCCCACCCCACCTTTATTCGATGAACCCGGTATCAGATGCAGCTATGTCAAGACTACACTCTGCAGTAGTCGGAAGTCTAACGTGGTATCGAGGTGATTCCAAAGTGACTTGATTGAGCTTGACGGATTCGAAGCCCTGGCAGTTAGCATAGCTAGTAGTCCCGCAGTTCTATCGCGATTGAAATGCGAAACATATTTGTATCGTAGCTATGTAGCCATGGACANTTTTTTTTGACATGTCCATCTTGCGACGTACGTATACGTATGTTGTTAGAGTATACACGTGACTAACGACTCATGTATCCATTAAGCATTCAGAGCGACGCTGTTCGTGACGACGCCAACCGCACTCTACGAGACGTTCTACAGCATCAAGATAAGTCGACGCGGTGACGACCGCACCAAGGCACAGGCCGAATCTAGATGACTTCGCAGCAGCAAATCCCCTTAACGACCAAGACCTCACTCACGAGCGTTGCTACTCTCCAGGACCGGTCGACCTCGTTGTTCAGCCAGCGAAATAATAATAATTCAGTGCCGAGCTGCCGTCGACCACACCTTCCTCGTCGTGCGCTCAATATACGGTCACGGTGCCGAGGTATCTCCGTACTTGTCGGTCCTACAGGCCCTTCGCGACTTGTATGGTATTTGTATCTTGATACCTCACCATATTAACTGGCATATGAGATCTCACTCTGAATGTCCCGCATAAACACGGCGACCGTGACGACGATGAAAGCGCTGCACTCAGCGACGGTCTCGATAAGGCAACTTCACATATCTGCCTAGTCTCACGGAACGGTCTCAGAGGCTGTAGTCCTTCGTTATTTCTGGACCTCACAATAGCGGGTAGCGCGCGCGGATGCTCTGGCAACCGGCTCGTATACACCATACCACCGATCATCCGATGCCAGTGGCTTATATACCGCTCTGCGCTGCTACCGCTGACTCTCAGCGTCTCTCCTGCTCATCCATAGCTCTTAAGAATAAGAATGGCTGCTCTTCCATCTTTTGTCGAGCTCATGTCTTCCCTTGGCCTTGCTACTGATACAAGGTCTCCCAGTCCTGGCACTCAATTACCACGGGCTTCTTCTCGCTCTCCGTCTCGCCCAGATAGTCCTCTCTTCCGGGTACCTTCAAAACAATGCGTAGAACGGGAGAAGTCACCAGCTATCATAGTTTCCCAATACGAGGCGTCAGATAGCAATTGCGAGTTTAAGAGACGCACGAGCTCAGGAAATATTAAAGCGGCGCGGTTTTCACCATATTCGTCCACAGTGAGTTTCATGAAAGGGTATTGATTAAAATGTAATCAAGAGCATTCTAATGTCCTACTACGTTTCTAGCCGCGCCGAGGAAGTATGCCCTCGCTTTCAGACTCTAAACGTGATTCGGAGCATTCGAGGGTACGTGTGATACGACGTCGATCACTGATTTTCATCGAACTCACCGGAAATTATTCAGGCTTCTTCCTCACGACGCTCTTCCGCAGGCAGCGAGGCACCACCCGTACCACCTTTGCCTGGACGGCGTTCACGTCACGAGTCGCTTGAGCCATTAAATGTCGTCGTCGCATCATGTACACCTATCTCCTCCTTCGCCCGGCGACGCTCGCCACACTCGTCGNCCCACGTCGCCCACGTTTCCGCAACATCGCGCGCGCAGCGCATCCGCGGAACTTCCATCTCCGGTCATGCTTCCGACGTTGCCTCCAATGCTCGCCGAGTCCTTCGCAGTATTCTCATTTCCCACTCCGGTGGCTGAGAACTGCAGTAATGCTGCACAAGGACGAAAGAGCAAGTCCCCCCTCCTCAGCCCGATGGCTTTGGACTCAGACAGCGAAATGATCGTGAAGCATCATCAAGCTGGTCTGAGAATCTCATCGTTCCATCGGCAGGTTGCCCCGATTGCCTAGCGTTGTTCCATTTTCCAGGCATTCTTCATTGTCTTGCTTTCTTGTTTATTCCTCTTCCCTACTATAAGCACCGTCATTCTTGTTCCTTTTTTATTCATTGAATATTTATTTATTTCCTTCTTTCGATATCCGGAGTTTGCCTATTCTCATCGCTCACTGTAGTAGCTCTATTCCTTTCGTTTAGCACATAGTCATCGTCGATCGTTGTACCATTTTGTCAAGTTGGAGGCACTGACTTTCATCGTCTCGTTGTCAGACCCAAAATACACCCAGTGGCATAAACGTCCTGCCGTTATTCTAACTCTCGTCTTAGTGATCAATATTGCCAAGAGCCAGTTGTCTAGCATCATCCCCCACGCTACGCTTAGTCGTGCGTCTCTTCGTCTTCTCCTGGACAGTTGCCATCAAGATCATCGGTATCGTTGTATTGCGTGCCGCACCAGAAGCAATAACGATATTTTTCGCGGAGATACTGTAAAACGCGCCTGAGTCTATCTTGTGCCTACAGCGAAAGAGAAGAAAGCAACGCGAATGTTCATCTATCAGCATGGTACTCTATGTCTTGATTTTGCCGACAGAACGGGTGCTTACGCTTAGTTGCAAGAAGGCCTTCGCCTCTTCGATGGTCTCGTCAGATAGCGACAGCGGAAGCGGTTCATCCTTCCGCAGCGGCTTCGACTGCTCTTGGTCTTCCCCCAATTCGTCATCAGGCGCGAGATTTTCCAGCGGACGTAAGGCATCGAGATGCATCTGTCGTCGTAGCTGTTCGGCCTCTGTCTCCTGATCGCTTAGCACTCGCATGCTCCGGCCCTCGTCAATGTCGGAGAGCGCATCCAGGAGTTCAGTAGGAAATGTTGCAGGGTCGTGCGGGTCTAAGGACAACACATTGAACTGTAGCAACCCATCATTCAATTAACATTTTGAGGGAAAAATTAAAGCTGGCAGGATGCCCGATGAGAACATATGGAAAGGCATGGAAATTTGTGATTTAGTGCAATTGAGTGTTGGGAGGGGGGGGAAGCATGACGACCTCAAGAGCAGCACTGTCACTTACCTGCACTCCCGCCTTCTCATCTAGCTCTAGCAGAGTGCGCGTAGTGACGAGGAGCCTCCCAACCGCTCTGCGCTCCTCGTATTCCGCGCGCGTACGACTCCTGTACGACTCCCCGTCTGCCTCTTCGTTGAGGCGTGCGGCCTTCGCTAGGCGCTCCGCCGTACCAGGGGACGCAGCACGTTTGCCAAGACCAACACCCNTTTTTTCCTGCACAGACAAAGCACAAGGGGTACAGGTGGCGCAGCGCGTCAGAGCGCTCAGATCAGTCAGTAGCTAGGCAGCAAACAGCGAGGCAACGCGCGCGCACCAGACCACACGTCTACGTTAAGTGGAACTTTCCGATGCTGCATATCGGCGCCCTGTGCTTGTGGAATGAAGGTATCCGGTTCAGCACGCGATGGTGCAGGAATAGGCTCAGACAGTGCATATTCAGTTGACGAAGGATCCTGTTTAGTTGTCCTGGACTCGCTGTCGACCTGGCCTAGTGACTCGCCGGGCTTGAAACCCATTTTAAGCATCATGCGCATCGCTTTATTTTGCAGCCCGAGCTCCTGCTCCTCAGCTTGCGCGCGCTCAAATAGGCTGCGTTCCAAGCCCTCCTTGCGCGCCTCATCCTCTAGCTGGCGCCGACTCTTCTTCCTGTTCTGCATATTCTTGAGCTCAGCCTGCCGCTGTGCCTGTTTGCGGCGGTCAACATAGGTGGCATGCTTTGAAGATGTTGACACGACGGCAGACTCGAGCAGAAATTTATCGGAAAGGTAGTCGTCTTCGCCGTCACTAGCCATGGTACAGTGATGCCTTTGATTGAGAAACGTGTACTTACACATCCACTTATGTAATTATGAGTAAGACCTTCAAAACACTCGAGATGTTGATTAGAACGAGCGCAGTAATGACTGTCGAACGCTAGCTACAGACACACGGATTAAGAGGCCAAACGATACTAGCAATACTAGCGATGGGAGAGCGGGGTCATTAATGAATGCTTGAAACGGAATAGACGCGAGTAAGGCAGGCTACGCAACAGCTACAGCTTCCTCCACCGGAGCAGCAGGAGCCTTTTCTTCGAAAGTTTCAGCACCATCCTCGCTACCATCCTCGGCCGTTGGATTCACAGCGACCTTGACAGCAAGCTGCCTGCCATTGAGTTCCTTGCCCTGGAGCGCCTCAATCGCCTTCGCTTGCGCTTCCTCGTCGCCGACGTCAACGAAACCGTAACCTTTACTCTTCCTTGGGTGACCCCAGCGCCGGCGTACGACACGTGCCGAGCTGACCGTAAAGCCCGCATCCGTAAAGATCGCGCCGAGCTCCGCGTCGTCGAGTGAGAATGGCAAGTTCGCAACGAAGAGCGTCGACTTGGACTGTTCGCCAGTAGGTTCCTCACCGGCGGGGCGGCGCGGCTTGGACGCACGCTTCGGCCTGGGTGGCTTCTTCTCACCCTCTGTAGTCGCGTCCGCAAGGACGCCATTTTCAGCCGGCGTGTTAGCATCCTTGATCTTGATCTTGAGCTTGCGCTGTGAAACAAATAGTGAGGCCCGATAACGCTGAGGCAAGACAATAGAAACATACGACATTCTTCTTTTTCTTCTTCTTGGGCTTGTTCGCCTCGCTCTCCTCGTTGGCAGACGCTGTGGGCTTTTCGGCTTCACCATTCGCCTCGGCCTCAGTGACTTCGCCAGGAACTGCCTTAGTGCCGCGACGACTGGTCCTCCTTTTTGCCTTCCTCTCCTTTTCCTTTTCTTCCGCAGGCTTCGCCAATTCGACGATAGCCTTGCGTCCTTGCAAGTCTTGGCCGTTGAGAGCATCAATGGCTTTCTGCGCAGCATCGTCTGTGGCAACGGCGACAAAGCCGTAGCCAGCAGAACGTGTTCCTCGCAGAATTACCTGGCAGGAGAGACTAGGAGGAAGGACGTAAAAGTTAGAGACATGTTTGCATGTGGCTGCGTAAGCGAAGTGGCTACAAAGAGAAACAAACGCACATGTCGGACTCGATAGGTGCAAAGAACGTCTTCAGGTCATCGTCAGTGATAGAGTAGTCGAGGTTGCCTGCGAAGATCTAGCATATAGAAGTAAAAGGGGGAAAGAGAAAGGGAAGGAGNAAAAAAGTGAGCGATAGAAGNAAAAAACGAGGACGCGTCGTATCAGGATTACCTTGATACCAGGGGATTCCTCTACGAGCTCTGCCGGAGGCGCGCCGTCAGCAGGAGCTNGGGGGGACGGACGGGTCGGCCATGAGGAAATGAACAGAGATGGAGGATGTGTTGGGGGAAATGAGCTTGATGAACCGGTTTCTTGAGGCAACTTGAGAGGTTGGAGGAAAAGACCAAGGCCCGTATTTTTCGCTACTTATGGGCGTCTGTACAGCCGAGCGCACGCAAAGACAAACAGTACATAATGATATCGGTTGCTAGCCACATTGCACTGAAACGACAGCTCTGTCCTTGCATATTCCATTCCTCTCTTTTCATCTGGGGGCTTGCTTGGCTATTGATTTTTTTAAAATATTTTGTCTGCCGGGGGAAGGATTAATATCAATATTAATATTGATGCCTGTTAAATATGCACATGATGGGAATGCATTTGGAACTCCGCTGTCACGTGCGTAACGTAACGGCCGCTTAAGAGCTCAAAAATGGGTCGCTCTTTTTTTTTTTCATATCCATTTCTCCTTTCTCCCCCTCCCTTTGCATTTGCAGTCGTTCTCCCCGGCTTAGACGTTCTTTTGCACCACCCTCCTTTCACTATATATCCTTTGACTCCATATCCGATCTACTTTCTGGAGTTTCGCAATGGGGTTCAGCAAACTAGTCAACCTTTTTGCCCTCTCTTCCCTAGCTATCATCGTCTCAAACCTTGGTATCGCTCCTGTTAACGCTCTTTCGCTCGACAGCCATGGCATGCTCAACGCGAAGCGCACCCATGGTCACGACTTCGTCGCCAAACGCAAGCGCGGTTCCCCCTCTTCGCGTTGCAAGACCAGGCCCGCTTCCACTGCCTCTTCCTCTTCTACTGAGTCCCCCGCGCCTTCCTCCTCCTCGGCCTGGACACCGCCTCCTTCTTCGTCTTCGTCTTCGACACCGGCACCATCGTCTTCCTCGCCGTCTCCGTCACCTTCTCCATCTTCCGGTGGTGGTGGTGGAAAGGGAAAGGTCGGTTTGGCCTGGACCAATGGAAACAACGGTTTCAGTAACTTCGTCACGGATCGTGTCGGATAGTGAGTGTTGAGTTTATTCAGAGCTTATGCTGGTGCCAACATACAAGCTTACGCTTCGTAAAGCACCTACTCCTGGACACCGGAGGGCCCAAGCGACGCATCTAGCCTCGGTGTCAAGTTTATTCCTATGTTGTGGAGTGATGCTCCTGACAGAGTCGCAGACTTCCAGAGCAAAGTGGTAAAGGGTTATGCGGAATATGTTCTCGCTTTCAACGAGTAAGTTGTCCGACGTCTTGTAGCCTCATGTTACTTATCTTAGATAATTGCCAGAGTTGACCAGACCGGGCAAGCGAACATGAACGTCGAGCAAGGTCTTGCCGCTTGGTGGAAGTACATTGAGCCGCTCAAAGACCAGGGATATTCGCTTTTGTCCCCAGTGACGTCTTCTGCCCCTGCCGGTCTTTCCTGGATGAAACAGTTCGTTTCGGAGTGTAACGGTTGCCACGTAAGTCTCGTCTTTCCAAATGTTAATGGCTTGAAGTCGGATTTTGATATAATACGAATTTTTAGATTCATGGTATAACTGTTCACTACTATGGTACTGATCCGCAAGCTATGATAGCATATATTGAATCTTTCTATGCTGCTTTCGAGCTCCCCATCTGGGTAACTGAGTTTGCTTGCCAGGTTTGTTTTGTGATCAGNTTTTTTCTTTCCCCTTTTACTTACGTATGTGCGATATTAGAATTTCGATACGGCAAACGAAAACAATGGCCAACAGTGCAGTGAGAGCCAAGTTTGGAATTTCTACAAGACCGTCATAAACTATATGGAGAACAGCGACCACGTCGAAGCGTATTTCCCTTTCGGCGCTCTTACCTCGATGTCGGGCGTCAATCAACTGGATTCGCTTATGAATAGCGATATGACGCCAACCGCGCTTGGCTTAGCTGTCATCAATGTTAATTTCCCTTAGTCTCCTCGTAGGAATCTTGGCCAATGTCATTTTATTCCTAGTACCCAGGACCGCTCTACGATATGGTCAATGCCTCATGTCTGTGGTTCTCCTATACCCTTCCTTTTCTACTTTGCATTCCATGATGGCTCCAGGTGTCCGGTAGATGTTCGACCTGTGGAAGAACGCGGACTACTGGGCTATATACACAAGTACTTCTCGCCGCGCGTAGCAGTCGGTTTTTCGCATAGCTTTGTCTGATGGTCTGTTGCGCTGCGCGCTTCTACCCAGTTTGCTTTTGTGGTTGGATTAATATTGCTTGCAGTAATAAATATCGCTGGTTGTAAATAACAAATTGATTTTGTTGTGAAAAGTGATTATTGTGTGGAAGGCGGCAGACGGAAGAACCATTTGACCCTGGTACAGCGCATATGGCTTGTTCATCGCGCGTTGTTCTGGCGAGCTGAAAGATGGTCAAGCATCTACCGCCAGCAATCAAGCAACTCCTTGCCCAGCGTAACCCACATGCGTTCGCGAGTCCGCCCGTACATAGGCTCAACAGCGTCCTTCAGAGGACGCGGACAGAGGCGCAGAAGTACGGCGTGGAGGACGGTTGGTTGGTCTTATCGGTGCGCTCGACGCGCTTTCTTTCCCCGGCTTGGCCTCGTCTGTTTATCTCGACGGCACGCTGACTTCAGGTTTAAATCTGTCCCCGCTCGTCACTCCCCTGGCGACTCTGCGCACACCGCCGTGACAGACGTGCACGCTTTTGACCGCGAACACGCCCGCGACCATGGGCGATCTGTATCGCTTCGCGACACGCACAGAAACAAACACCCCCCAGACGAGCATCGCACGCGATGCACGCATTGACGTCGCGGCCAAGATGCGCGAAGCAGCGCTTAAGAGCAGCATCTTCGTCGGCGTGCCACGGGTATGTTCTCATCGTGTGCTCTGTCCCGACTTCTTATCATAATAATGGCGTACTCGTGCGCTAGACGATCTTGGCCTTGGCATCGATGACCGAAGCGTTCGAGGATAATGTAAAGAATGGATTGCGGAACGAGTCTCATAGGCAAGTCTTATTCTTATTGTCTCCCCGGCTTCTTATTGATTTTATTTTTATTTTTATTTTCAATTTCTCATTTTTGTCCCGATGCAGAATAGCCACGCCCTCAAACATCGAGGACGTTGTCAGTCGCGGGCATGCTCTGTGGAAGAGCATCTATGAACCGCACGCGGAGAAACTGTACAATAAGCTCGGGTCTTACCACCCCGACTTCATCAGTGCGTTTCCTCCTTCGCGCCTCCCGCTCGCCTGTTATTTTCTTATTGACTCCTGAGTCTTGCCCCTGTCTGCCAATTGGCCCAAAACTTCCTCTCTGATGTGCCGTAACGTGTCTGGATATGGACGTCCTGGACCTCGTCTTCTATTCTATCCTCTGCCTTTGGGGGAAACACCCTTTTCCGACCTTGTTGTCCCTTGTCCTTCTCGCCCTTCCGTTGTTCTTACTTCTTCGATCCTTCGTCCTCCGACGTGGTTCGCGTCGATCATCCACGGACCGCACGCAAATCCCAAATCTCGATTGCGAATCGCCACTCCTTGCTGCTGGGCCCGCCTTTACGCCTCTCTTCCCCCCCCCCCCCCCTCCCCTTCCTCTCTTTCTTGCAATGCGTCCTCTCTCGATAAAGCCTTCATCATACAAGCGTACGGCGTCGTGCTCGCGCCGCATGGCTACCCCGTTGTACCCTCAGGCGAGCAGGGGGACATCAGCCGCGCGCTGGGCTCCGTCGTCGGCGTTGCATGTCTACGTGCGGAGTCGCGCGTCGGGCCGCAGCTCACGAGCCACGTCTTCGGGCTCCTCAAGGCACGCAACGAGCCGGTCCTCAGCTCGGAGGACCGCTGGCTCAGCAGCGATGAGGGCACGGAGTGGGTCATCAGGAGCGTCGATCAGATTTATGATGTTGCTCGCGGTGGGGAGCCAGAGCCAGAGGCGAAGCTGTAGTGCTCGGGCATGTGTCTGCTCAACCCTTGTATTGTAGTAAGTAATAAAAAATAGAAGGGGATGCTTCTAAATCCGTCATGTTGCATCACGCACAGTTAATAAGAAAAGCAGCAAAAAAAATGATATTCGGGGAGTTTTACAAGACACTTGAGTGCGAAAGAAACAATTTCGTCCGTGAAACGAGCTCGCCAAGTATTTCCAGAGTCAATATAGCTATCGATCCGGACTTGCCGACGACAATCGGCAATTAAAATAGAGTCACGCGTACGTTCTCTTACACATAAAAGAGATNAAAAAGACGATAGTATAGACGATTGCATGCGTTCGTTACGGGCCAGAGCGTGAGTGCCGCGACTACGATTACAGGCCATAGGCGGAGCAGTAACGATACAACATGGCAGTTATCACGGCTATATCCATAACNGGGGGGAAGGAGCTGCGTGGTCGAGTGAAAAGTGAGCCCGACATATTCTGATAAAGAAAATGGAAAAACTTACCGGGCCTCCGTTGCTGTTCTTGTAAAAGTAAAATTCATAGTGCACCGTACCCACCGGGTAGCGCGTCGGGCGAATCGGGTGCAGGCAGGCAATGGTATTATTATAAGGGTCTTGAAGCTGTGGTGGATAAGAAGGGTGTAAGTGAATGAGTGGAGAGGGGGGTGATAATATAATCAGTCTGTCTGTGAGTGGTCCAGCCACACTATTGCCTCACCACTACGTCAACACCGTTCGCGCTAGGCGCCCACCTATACTGAAGACCATCAGGGCCGATACAAGTCCTGTAAGCCTACGGTCATTGAGTGTAAGTGTCTTTAGATGGACAAGGCAGGAAAAAGACACGTACGGGGTTTCCAGGATATGCCTTGCTGAGGTCTACCATGGGGACACTGGTCTAAAGAAGGATAGAAAATCGCATTCAAAGCTCCTTCTCCATAACAGCGAAGGACAGACAAACCTTGCCAATCATAACACGCCCCAGACCGCCGTTCATACCCCACTCGAAGCGGGCGACGCGATCCTCCTTGTCTCCACGGGACGTACGGAAGCACTCTGTGACGCCTCGGCCGAAGTCATGCTACGCGCAAGTCGTGTGCGTCAAGGAGGTGATGTAGAACGGATGGCGGGGAGGTTCACTCACTGCGAAACGGTAGAAAGAGCCCCATGGGCCGAAAATCATGGAGTCGCGGGGGTCGTCCGACGTCCAGGAAAGCTTGTCGTTGCCGCCATTAGCGTTGAATGCCTGCATGTTCGAAGTTCTGTATCCTTGAACGGGGGGCTTGTGCAAGGTGAGTGGTATATGAGAGTGGCTGTGGTTTGGATGGTGAACTTGCTGAGGGAAATCCGACATTACTGAGTCCTTCTTATAGGCGACCTTGAGGACTGTTTGTGATCTATTTGTGTGAGCTTTCAGACTTTGGTGGAGCATCTGGCACAATTTTCCTCCCTGTATTCGCGCCATCGGCAACGTGTAGTAAAGTTCCGATCGGCCCATAGAACGTCCTTTTCAACAAGGTCGTGAACGTGAACACGCGTTCTGGAGGGACGCGATGAGCCGGTGCTCCGATGGCCTGTTCATTATCAAAAACACGCACGAATGGAACACGTAGAAGTGGTACGGAGGGAGCCGAAGGCGTTCAGCGCAGACCAGGCCAACCCAGCATCAGGAGAACAACGAGCATGGTAGGCTTCTGAGGAAGAAGTATACACTCTGCGCATCAAGATATGGCCTATGGGTTTTGCACTGCGTCAGAAAGNAAAAAAGGAATGCCAAGTATAGCTAGGGTAGCTGCCGCAATGAGTGTGGTGGAGGTGGGCATACCTTGTCTCCAAGACGAAAAATGGGTAAGCAGTATCAGAAACTATCGCTAGCGGAGTACAAGTTTGAACGAGAAGCAATGGTCGACAGAGCACAGGCCAAAATTGTGATCGTTTCCAATTTTAAAATTTTTTTTCAGAGAAACAAGGACGCATTGGAGTCTGTTTGGACGGAGGTAAAGAAGCAATGGTGGATTGACTGGTTAGGCAATTGATGTTGAGGAATTACGTTGAAGATTGGCGCTAGATTGACGATGTCGCAAATTTTGTTACGGGTTTACGGATGTCAAGAGCAGATGGCCACTGCTGACGACGAGCACAGACAAGACAACAATGCGTACTATCTTCGTGCTTGATTCGCTGCTGCACTCTGCATCGAAGGTGATAGTACAATGACGAACAGCGACCGGCTGAAGCGCTTCGATGGGTGACCGTACTGTAGGTCCGAAAATTCCTTAGTGGGAAAACAGTGAATGAGCGCTATTGTCTTTCAAGGTAGTATAGGTATCTGCGCTATGGAGACTGCACTTAGTCGCATCAGCTTTGTCTTCTTGAGGCTCACTTCTCTGTCGTCCATCACCTTGTCCAATGCATCTCAACTCTATCTGTCCTCGAGAGGTCTATTGACCGTATAACTCCCTCTTCGGCTTCTCCCGGTCATCACTCACGTAGTCTTCATCGCAATATTGAGAAAGAGGAAGGCCCGTTTATAAATCTGTCTAGGTACAGTCACGGCATGCCGTTGATGGGTCTGAAACAGTCCGAGGCGAAGTCACAATTCTTGCGAGAAAAAATGTTAGTTCTTTTCCGGAAACACAACTGTTATCAGCGAGAAGAACGCACAGTCATTTTGCTGGGCCCGAAAGAGTGATTACAATACAAATCATGGAACGATACTGACGCCAAGGGAGCGCGCAGTACCGATGACGGTGCTGGCGATTGACTCGAGGCGAAGGTGTTTCAAGTGTTCGTCAGTTGCCTTTATTTTTGCAATCTCATAGATATGCTTGAGGCTGATTGTGCCATTATATTCATGACCGGGCTTTCCGGTGCCCCTCTCGATGCCGGCTGCTTTCTTGAGGAAGTAGGTTGTCGGAGGCGTCTTGGTGATAAATGTGAAGGAACGGTCGGGGTGAACTGTGATAAGAGTGGGGACGGGCACGCCTGGCTCGATGTGCGCGGTGCGCGCGTTGAACTCCTTGCAGAAATCCATCGATTTCACACCCCGAGCACCAAGCGCTGGGCCGATCGGGGGTGTGGGCGCAGCTTTACCTGCCTGAATGAGGATGCGCTGTGTTTCCAAGATAAATATATAGATATGAGAGATTGTTTGGAATATTCTAGGCTGCGTTTTCAATACTGACAACGACCTGCGTTTGGAGTGCTTTGGACATGGTAGCAAGCGACTAAACAGAACGAAGCAAAACGCAGGAATACAAGTACCGTACTGCGTTGGCCGAAAGTGTTATTTTCTCGTGACAAACTTAATTCACGTGGTGTGACATATCACAGCGCGTATGGAATATTAATTCGATCGAAAGATTACTAGTACTGCCGCTGAGAGGAGATCTTGAAGATAATATGGATAGTAAATGTAAGTATCTTCACACCAGACTCGGAGACAATGAAAGGCATATTTTGGATACTTGCGTCTGAAAAAAAAAAAGGTTTCTCGGCTAGCAAGCGCCGGATTGGACACATGCGGAAGCAATCACTGGCATGCCGAGTCCTCAAAGGGGCCTCACGACGTTCGTCTCTCTCTGCAGTCCATCACTAGCTAGCTGCCATGAAGATTTCCGGTACTACTACGCTGTTAGCGCTCGCTGTGACCGCCGCTAGCGCTTCGCAGGTCATCCTAGACAGCTTTCTCGACGATGCTCGTGCCCAACACGGCAGCTTCGAGCAACTCTATCAGGCCCATCCTGGTTACAATCTTGACCTCGAAGAGAAGCGTCTCATCCAACTAGGCCCTTCTGATCCCCCGCTTGTCCTTTCTGAATTTGAAAAGGTACATCGCTCCTCACTGTGTCGCATGCCACGTTTACCTTCTGCAATATAGATTGAGCTTAAGGCTCAAGGCGTCAACTTTCTCGATATGTAATTGTTCTATCCTACTTGCTCCTCCTCGCAACGTGTTGATTGATACGCGTTCTCCCCGGCGTGATGTAGAACAGATTCCGCTGACCTGGGGTCATACGCGCACCTCTGCGCGACAGCACGCTGTACGTCCATGCAGCACACACGTTTTTTCCAGTACGGTCCGGGACAGCCGTGCTCACCGATACGACCACAGCGTCATTTCCTGCTCCGAATGCGACTGAAGAGGTCAATTCGGTTATCAAGAAGCTCACTACCGAGGACATGATTAGCAACCTTGAGACCTTCACGAGCTTTAGAACACGCTGTAAGCAAATATATATTTAGTCTACTGAAAAACCTTGCTCATCATTGGTATTAAAATTCCAGATTATCGCAGTGATGTAAGTACTGAATGTACTAAGGCGCTTGAATGTATTTATAAGTCTGTCCGTCCAGACCGGCCGACAAAGTCAACTTTGGCTTTTATCAAGAATAAATGAGGTTTCTACACGCTCATGTGATCTTTTGAAAAAGCTCACGAGGCTATTTTCAGATAACCGAATCCTTCGCTAGCGAATCTCTGCGTGATCAAATTAGCATTGCGGAGTTCCCTCATTCCTGGAACCAGAACTCCATCGTAAGCGCACCCTTCTGAGGTCTGACCCCGAGTCTAAAACTCTCCGCAAGGTCATAAAAATTAGTGGAACGACTTCCGAAGATGAAGTGATCGTCATAGGCGCCCACCAGGATAGGTACGAGCATTGTTCTTTCTTTTGAATCAGCTGGTAAAGAATATGGCGTTCCGATCGACTCGGCCCTTTCAACCTCCAGTGCACATACCTGGCCCTTCCTGCCTGCACCAGGTGCGAGGCGTCATCTCACTTCTGTCTACATTCCCACTCACTTCCATTCCTCTTCTCCTTCCACGGGTTTTCCTCCAGGCGCGGATGACGATGGATCAGGAACAATGAGCATCCTCGAGGCTTACCGCGGACTTATTTCGGCTGGTTTCCAACCAAAGCGCACGGTTGAATTCCATTTCTACTCGGCTGAGGTGTGTGCACAATCGAATCGCGACTTCTTGATCCCGGACTAGTATATCAACTGACTCGTCCATTACTTCAGGAGGGTGGTCTACTCGGATCTCAGGCTGTTGCTCGGGACTACGAGTCAAGGGGCGTAAACGTTATTGCCATGAGCCAGGTATTGATCATCTCATGAATGTCACAAGTCATTTGATCTGAGAAGAGGTAATTATAGTTCGACATGACTGCCTGGATCAAGAGGGGGACTGTGGAGTCTATCGGCATCATCGTGGACTTCACTGACAATGGGTGCGTTTTATCGTGATTTATTCGTGACAGCACTCTAAAACTGTTCAAACTTAGACTTACTGGGTTCAACAAACAACTCGTAGAGAAGTACATTGACATCCCTTACGTTGAGACCAGGTGCGGTTATGCGTGCAGTGACCAGTAAGTAATACAGATTTGTTGTCTGGAATGAATGTTATTAAGACTAATATTCCTGTGCAAATAGCGCATCATGGAGCAAAGCCGGATATCAGGCTATTTTCACTATCGGTATGCTTATTATTTTAGGTTCTGATACGATGGTTGAACTTGACTCTTTTTCCACCTTGTTCTTTGATGCAGAGAGTGCATTTGAAGAATCCAATAAATACATTCATTCCGGCAACGAGTAAGGGACTTATTTATCATCAAAGATTCATTTTTCTTACGATTCTATAGTCGGATTGATATATCGGATGAGTTCAGCTTCGAACACATGCTCCATTTCTCGAAGCTTGCAGCGGCATTCGCCATCGAGCTTGGTCAATGGGACAAAGAATAGAGTTATTAATTTAAGTAATGGACTTAATTTTACACATTTCCGAATGACCATTGCATTATCCAATACCGACTCTTAAATACGCATCATGGTTTATTTATGCTATAATATATACGCCATACGTCCAGATTCTAGTGTTTTGGTAAACCAACGTCCAGAAAAGTCGCTACATTGCCCGCGTAAGCCCATATACTCGTTTTCCGTCCGGCGAACACGGTATGCCAGACTGGTTCATCGCACCTGGTGGCCGTCACAGTGGTCTTCCGAGGATATAGAAAGAAAGTATATTAAGTCACATATATAGGAAGGTATTCTATCAGAATAACTCACACTGTGATTTCTGTAGTCCCATAGACATATAGTCCCATCGTCGAAACCTCGAGTGAAATGAATCACACTAGTGTCTCCCCGCCTACGCCGCGTGCGGATGTGGCGCGCCGACGAAGAGGTGTCTTCGTAACCAAATTCCTGTTCGGGCTTACCTCGATATTTGTTTCTTGTATCGTGCACCTGTATTTGCCTATACAGGTGGTCCACCTTGAAGATTTAAAATTTTTATTAAATCCTAGTTTCTCTGTTTTCTATATAAATTAATGTATACCTCGACTACGACCACGTTTGGATTTCTCTTGTGAATATGTATCTGGTTTACAGAATTGCTGAAGTCTGCGACTGAACGAAAATCATGAGCACGAACAAAGCCGGATTTAATTGATCACAAACACTGCAAGTTGCGCCCTTCAAGGTCGAGCGTCCATAGCCGTTTCCCCGCTGCACACAACACGCGCTGAGCTGCAGCATGGTACACCAGGGATGTGACTCTCGAGTTCAATGGCCCACCGAAAGGTCGTATAGTTGTGGAGTAAACCGGGGGTCTGCCTCGTTCATCGTCGGAGTCAGGCAAAGTTTGCGATACGCGCCAGCGTTTGACCGTCTTGTCGGAGCCCCCGGAAAGAAACTCAATAGAATTCGAGGGTAGAAAAGGTGCGAGACAAGATATTCCTTTGTCTGAGTGTGGCAATTCAGATAGAGAGAACTTGGCTGCACTCGCATCTATCTTTATGTGTCGCATCGACTTTTTCAACGACTTACTGAAGCTCAAGAAAAAAGCCGTGTACCTTGTTTGTTTGCGTGACAATCGAGACTTGTCGATCGCCTCTACTATAACCTAAGACAGCAGTCTCCCTTATGAGACAAGCGTCCTCAACACACCTCCCTTCGCTTTCCGAAGGCAGTGATAGATTTGCAATGCGTTCCCTAAACAGATAGTAAATGAATGGCAGAGTAACGATGTGTTCAGAGACTCTTACCTGCTTGTCTGGTTTATAAATTACATGTCACCTCGCATAGTAACCGTCATCAGCGGGCTAGCAAGGTTCGGAGGCAGAAGTAACCGTCGTGGACGTCCGTATTTTACCTTGGGCACTTGCACTCGTACACACTCCTTGACTGTCCCTATAGCTATATTCTTTCTATCTTTTTGTCTACTCCTCGATCCGCGCATGTTACGGGCTTCATCCTGCACACTAACGAAATCTGAGTCAGTGTCTGACCCACTCGTGGATGTGTTGTCCTTGGCTTCTTCGTCTGGGTTTGAATCGATTGAGTCGTCGTCGTCGGTTTCATCATTGGATGGGCTTTCAGAGTCCTCTATTACAACCGGACTAGGGGCGCGCCTGCATTTTAATACCTCAGGCTGCTGATTAATTGCATCTCGCTCAGATGGTGTCAAATTATTTCTGAAGCTAAGACGATCTTTTGCGAAGGGGCGTATAGGATTATTGGAAGCACTTACGCTTCCCCTCTCAATACTAGAGGGTCGATCGAGTATGTCCGACCTTGACAGAAGTGGACGTATACGAGGAAGAACAGAAATGGGCGACGGCTTTCTTAAAGGAAGTTCAATGCTCTGGGCCTGCAATCGACTGGACACGGGTGTAGACAAGGAAGGAGCGCTGGCCATTGCAGACACTGTAGACCTCGCTGAATACGTCTTCAAGTGCGGCATCCGACAAGGCTCGGTGGTTATCTTTATCACGACAGACGAACCTTCTGAAGGGATAGGAAAGGGAAGTTTTGACGATTGCAGCGTCAGCAGCGCATCGCGTGCGAGTTGTGGACTCGAGAACTGAATAGATGCCATTTGTTTCGCACTGGTGCGTGTGTGGAGCTGCACATCTTTGATCCTTTTGCACGCGTGAGGAGGTCGGGAAATTAAGAGGAGAAATTAATATTTGATTCAAAGACGTACTCTGCAAATGGGTAGCCATTGATTTGTAGATATACATAGACATCCTCGATCGTAGAAGTTCGAGCAAGACCCTTTATAAAGATAATTTCTTTGTAATTGGGCCAGTCGATTTTCCATAAAGAAACGAGACCGCTAGATACTGTACGCTCAGATGCTGAAGTTGTAGACAGCGGTTTCTCAGGAAGAGGATGGCGGAAATTCTCCTTGATTTTGGAAGTCGAAGGAGCCACAGATGCAATGTGCTCAGAATAGGCAAGCTCGAAACTAGGAGAAATACGAAATTTCTGAACAACTTGCGAGATACCGGGAGCATCTTCAATTCCAGCACCGTCTAGGGAAGGGAGTCGGATCTTGCTACCAAGTACTTCCTCCTCGACAGGTGTGGCAGTGGATGGCGCGGCCTCGCAAACGATGCTGGCTGATATGTTCATCGCCATCAATGTAGACGGGTCAGCACCATCATCAGCGTTTGCATTTCGAGCAAAACAATTGTAAGAATCGGGGATTATGAAGTCGGATTGACGCTCAACCNAAAAAAGATGATGGTTGTACTTCGTCGGAGTCTGGTATACATATCGGTTTCTCAATTGTACCCTCTGAAGTCTCTAAAACGTGAAGTGACGTGTTTTCCGACTTGAACAGATTGAATCCTGGAATCTCCAAGAATTCATCCTGCAGATCCACAATACCGCTATTTCCAGAATCAGCAGAGCAGATCGTTCCAGCATTTTGCATGTTATTCACTACGGCTTCCTTCGCGACCTCCATAGGAGTTTCAGTACTTTTGGGTGAACTTCTCTCACCCAAATCCATATCCATGATTGACTTGTCGAGTACCCTACATTAAAATGATAAGATTCAAAGCCGAAAGAAAGAAAGAGAGAGAGAAAGCTCACCAATCAAATGTAATGCCATCATCGCTGATGGATCTTACTTCAGCTTGCTGTATTCCTGTAGCTAACAACACTCACAGGAATCTTGGGAAGCCAATGGTGCACTTCCCCTGCTCAGCAAGCCTCGCTGTGACATCCTTAATGATTTGGCGTCTGTGCCAATCACAGTTTTGAGCAAAAGGCCTACACTGCGCTGGGTATGGAACCCTTTCGACTCCACACGTCAAAGGCTTGCTTAACCTCTGAAGAGCGTACAAATCGGCATCGCTCTCAAGTTCGGATTTTATAGAGTGATAGTGGCCGCTGTCTTCGCGCTTGAAGCGCTTGGACGTTAGATATTCGAGGTCAGGACTGTGTCCCGGTCTTTTAGCATGGCCAAGCTGCATGAGCAACAGGATAGACTCTTGAGATGGTGTGGCAGATACCTATGGTCACCTGACGCACCGGGAGCCGGCGACGCGAGCTCATTCCTCTCCTCGCTCTTGCTCGCTACTTACTTCTCGAGAAATGCCAACAGAGGACTCACAGCCCAATGAGTCGCGTATCCTGCCCAAAGGTGCCGGTGTCCCCGTTATCCGTACTACTAAACCGAAGCCCTCTCCGTTGTATAAGCACAACTACTATCGCAACGGCCCTCGACCACAACCAAGTCGTTTTCAGGGCTCGCGCAATACCCGTAATATTAATGCTACTCATAGTTTTCCGAGATATCCCCACCACACGTCTCAGAATGCAATACCACATCAAGTGCCGTACGACACTCGCCTGAATTCACAAAGCTATCAGAATTTTCAGTCTCGTTCTAGCGTTCAGCCTAAAAATCATGCGAGGCGCACTGATCACTTGCCATTTATCTCTCCGGCGGTTCCCTCAATGAACACCTTCAAAGCTCAACCTCGCGCCCAGCCAGGTCCCGATTTCAATAGGCGATCCGTACAAGCTCCTCCAGTCAATTATCGTGGCGCATATAGTACGATGAACGAACGGGTGAATACTAAACCGAACAAGAAGTGGAAGGGAGTTAACATCCTCTCGGATCCTAATTTCCACGTTCACGGCATGGCATGTGATGAGGTTCCTAATTTTCATGAGGAAGATGCTTTTAGCCTTCGACAACTGCGGCCTACCTTCGGAACTCAGACAACGAATAGCCCGAAAGAGAGGGATGTATTTGTCTCACAGCAAAGACTCAATATTACTATCACTGATGTTGGAAAAGCCAACATGCCTTCTGGGTCCAACGCGAAATTGGAGGACCTTATCNAAAAAAATCAATTCTGTACAACCCTCCACATCACTCGTCATGCAAGACCGATCGCCACTTGCCAGTCGAATGCCTATAAATCCAGCCGAAGTAAGACAAAATAACGCAGATACTCATGATGAACCTGCAGGAAATATGCTCTATCCGCAAAATTTAAAACACGCGCGTCCATTCCGTTCAGGAAATTTGACCTTGACATATGGTCCGCCGCGAATTTCTGTCCGGCCTCTATCTCCTCCCATGCGTTTATCGCCTCTCCCGGAAGTCATTGACGTTGGTTGCACCTCACCACTATATGCTAAACAAGAGGAGAAATGTACTGCGAAGGACAATGAAGCCGCAACATCTGCATCAAACGATTCTGCAGAAATTTATTTAGAGGAAGATACCGCAGATGTCCTACGCTTGCCGAGGAGAATCAACGACAAACCACGCCGTATTCTCGTTTCGCGCACGCAAAATTTGTCATTTGTTGCGTCAATGCATGGGTCAGTCCAGGAAATAACAATGACATTGCCAAGGCGAGTTTTATCTCACAATGGCTACCCTAGATACAACGTATTAATTCATAATCTTCAGACGCCAACAAGAGCTTTACACACCTGATGACGCTGATAAAGAATCGGTTGATGATATCTGTCTACTCGCGACACCTTACGATAGCATCGCAGTTATTGCTCAGGCACGCGAAGAAAATGCTCTATCTTTATTATATCTCGTAGACAATGTAGTAAGTAAACAAGCCCTTGAATGTACTGCTGTCGCTGACATGATTGCTGAAGCCCTCTGGAAGTAAGCCACGTATTATACCTGTTGGTCGTACATCTTTGGACCGCGATCGATTGCTTCGTGGTGTAAGTGCAGTAGCTCCGCTCCCGTTCTCCAACAGTTCGCTATCATTTGTCAGCGCGGGTTACGACCATATTGTGCACCTGTGGTCACTTGATGTTTCCCTCTCTTTCCCTCCGATCTCTGGGATTCTCAATGTGCGGCATACTTCAGTGGTACAGTCTCTGCTCGCTGTCTCAGACACGACACCGAAATTGCTTAGTGCAGGTGCTGACTGCTGCGTACATGTGTATGATTTGCCCTCTGAGCGAACACTTAGCACGATACGGACGAGCAATTCGGCGTATCAGCTGCACGGCACCGTGAGGCCAGAATGCGTGCTTTTAGAGGTATGCTTACTGTTTAACTATAGTCTAAAATTGAGGGCAAAAATATGTATAGGTGGCACACCGCGACTCTCAATTTGAGCTGTTCGACTATCGCGCGCTCACCGGTCGGCCTGCACAGCGCTTCGGATTTGAAAGCTCCCAATTACAAGGGCGCTTTAATCGAGGGGACGTCGACACGCAAGGCGGTACGGATACATTTGTATCGGGTGGTCGTGACGGTCAACTGCGTTTATGGGACTTACGCAACCCAGGAAAATGTAAACAGGAGGTTCGCATTCGTTGCTTGTGCCAATATTAGTTTTTCGACTCGCTAACGTAAATGCGTAGATAATGTGTTTTCCTGATCAAAAGATTGCACAAGCAAAGTTTAACGGTAACAACGTAGTTGTAATCTCCGATGATAACCGCGTTATGTTTTTCAACACTGTTTCTAGTTATTTGTGCGAAAAACAAAACCTCAATACTTTATAATGCATATACTATTACTACAGTAAAAAGAACTATTTGTAAATAATATCGCTGTACTTCTACAACTTTTATACTGCAACGCACGAACCATAAAGAGAAGGGAAAAGCCACAGGAATCATCATAATTTACCGTCTAAAGCCTCTAGAATAGCTCTCGCTCTCGTTTTGATAGCCTTTTGTACATCTAGTGACGATGCAACACTTTCCTGTTCTAAAACTTTTATTTCTGAATCCACGCCGCCATCCTCCTTCAATGGACCTGCCGTAGGAACATCTGAATTCGAGTCCGCAGACTCGATGTTCAAGTCAAGTTGCTTGTTACAAATATTTATTAGGTTCTTTATGTAAAGGTGAGATCAGTATTACACTTTAAACAGGTATGCCTAGTCTCACCTCTCGGACACCGCCTTGACAGCCAGAAAGATATGCAGTCACGATCGGCGAGTATTTTTCGGATATCTAAGAATAATAACGACAGCGAATTAGAGAGAGAGAGAGAAGTTACAGAAGTTGACGTACGTCATCAATTGAGAAAATATGTTTTACAATCCAGTTCTGATAGGCCTTGTTAAATTTCCAAGAATCTGGAGATGATAGGCGGGCACATGCATACGACAAGGCTACACAATACGGAATTCATAGCAAGTTCTTCTGAGAGCAGAAAATTTATAGAGACATACCTCCGCGAGCCTTGTCAGACAACTCAGTATCCTCTGAAGGGTTAGGTTGAAACGAGATGGCATTCTTTTCATTGCGGTCCTTTTTGTGTTTCTTCTTATTGCTCTTGCCTTTGTCCTTTTTCTTTTTCACTGCTTGTGTGTCTTCTTGACTGACGATGTCATTTGCACTGTGCTTTTCTTCGCCTTTACACTTGCCAANTTTTTTTTGGTTTCTTTGCCTCTATGTCGATTTTCTCCTCATCAGCATCTTCCACGGTACCTTGTACACCATTCTCTGCGTCCACCTCGCTATGCTTCCGTTTCCGTTTCCTCTCTTTGTGTTCCGAAGTTTCCACATCTTCCATCACGTCATCAGAGGGCTTTTGCTGCTTGACGATGGTAATCAGAATGGAATGGTACCGCTTGTATGAAGCACCTGGTTACTTGCCTCCTTGCCTTTCTTCTTGGACTTCTTATCCTCCACATCCGCCTCGCTGCTCGTTGCTCGTTGCTCCTTCGGTTTCTTCTTCTTCTCCTTACGGCTTGGAGTCGGTTCGAGTTGTGTGCCCATGGCTTCACAGATTGTGATACTCAGATGAGCCTAGAAATAGCAGAGATCTGCAAAAATGCTGCAAAAGGCAACCATCTGATGACCAGATTGCCGAAATGCCGACCGGCCGTCCTCCATGAACTGACTTAAGGCGTTCCTTTTTGTCACCTCCCGACACGCTCGACACGACACAGAAGGGCGACGACACGGGAAAACAACGATGGGCTTGTCTGTGTCGACGCTGCTCACATCACTCTCCTCCCTTGTACGGTGGAATAAGGATCAGAATGTCCGCATACTCATGCTTGGCCTCGATTCGGCCGGGAAGACCACAATCCTCTACCGCCTGCAGGTACGTGTTGCTCTTGCTCCTCCGCAGGAAGTTTGGCCAAATGGACGCATTTTCAGATTGGAGAGGTTGTATCAACGATACCTAGTGAGTATGGTAGAGTACTTTTGGAATTTGACAAGCAAATAACATTGTGCCTTTCTAGCGATTGGTTTCAATGTAGAAACTGTGCAAGTACGTATTCCATATGTATCAGGCATTTGGTGGGGTATATGGGATTTTAAGCATATTATTTAGTATAAGACCATTCAATTCCAAGTCTGGGATTTGGGAGGACAGTCGAGTATCCGGTATCTCCTCTCCTTCACACCCTATTCCCTTTGCTACTTTCTCACATTGTGCTTTCCTATTTCACAGACCATACTGGCGGTGTTACTTCCCTAACACATCAGCAATTATCTACGTGATTGACGCATCGGATCACGAGCGGCTCGATACGTCACGCACAGAGCTGCTTACAATGCTTTCTGAGGATGAACTACGAGATGTTCCACTGCTAGTTTTCGCGAACAAGCAAGACGTTGGCGGGTCATTGCAGCCAGAAAAGCTCAGCGAAGAACTTGGGCTTGCTGGAAGGGAAAAGGGTCGACAGTGGAGCGTCCGAGGATGTTGCGCAGTGAAAGGCGAGGGTCTGGAGGAAGGATTAGATTGGTAAGTAGTTTATTATTATGCTCAGTTGTATGCCTGACATTTGAGTGTTTAAAGGTTGGTGAGCGTAATACAGAAGCAATGACAAAACATGGACAATGTGCGTTCTTTTTTGTCTCCGTATTTTGCATCCATATATGACGGCATTTGCTTGCAATGATATTTTATGTTCTTATACCCTCGTGTATAATTTAATCCTTACTCCTATTCATGCATCTTATTCCCCGGATCTCGTTCTTCAGACAGTGAAATGACATTTGAACATAAACATAGTGTGTCAAAGCAAAGGTATCGCAGGAAACAAACCGCATGCTATGTTGCATCATGGTTACATCTTTCCCCAAGTCCAGTCCCATTTCGCCTCTACTGGATTATCCATGCACATCCTATACCTTTCAATATCTGGCCGCCAGATCCGTACCGTTCCATCATCCGCACAAGTTGCTAGAGCACCATCCGCCCAGTCTACAGCGCCGACTTCACCTTCCTGGCCCTTTAGCTCAACGCCTTGCATGCCCAATTTCTCTTCACCACCGACACTTATGTCGAAGAGGAATGCAGAACCACCCGCGCCACCACTAGCTAGCCAACGGCCACATGGGCTTACCACCGTGCGTACGTAGAATGAGTTCGTTGCCATGTGCCGATGAGTGTACGCTTGGTCTGCCTGGGGTACGCTGAGTGGTATTCCCACAGCCCCACTCGTATTATATGTGTGCACGCGCGAGTCATTGCTTAGCGCAAAAATGCGACCAGCGCTTGGCCCCATACCAAGCGCCATTGAAATAATACCGCGTGCACGTCGAGGGGAAAAGAGAAGTCCGGCGGAAGGCAAATCGGAGGGAAGTGTCGTAAGATCTTCCTCAGCATTGTCGATAGGGAGTATAGATGCGGGCTTCTTGCCGCGCTTCTTCGGAGAAGATGAAGTGAGACGCAAATCCCATTTGCGAATTATGCTTAAGTAGGAAGTGCATCAGTTTCGCAATCATCACAAATATTATGCAAACGAACCCGTCTCCTGAACCGCTGCTTATGATTTCATACGGTGCATCTTCGAGATACGCCAGCGAAGTAACACTCCTTGGCGCGAGTACAACTCGCCCTTTCTTCGTAGGCTTACTGGCAACTATCTCGTGCGCATAAGGAATTGACATGACGGGTTTCCGACGCCCATCACCTTCGTCCTGACTGTGCGCAACTTGATTTCCCACTCTTAAGTCCCACAAACATATACACCCGTCTCGTCCTCCACTTGCTAGTAAGTCATTATGCAGTGGGTCCCATGTGACGCACTTTACTGTGCTGGAATGGCCAGCATTCAGATTGTGGAGAGCTGTGCCAGTTGATGACTGGGGATCAGTGATGCATATACTTCGATCACCGGAAGCAGTTGCAACATATGAATCAGACGGTGACCATTTTACGTCGAAAATCCCATTGTTGTGGATTTGCAATGTTATCCGTGTGCCTTCTGTAACAGAACGTGAGAATGTGGGGGCATGACATGGTAAAAGAGTTGGCATACCTGGATCCCAGTCCCTTCGTTTTGCGGTAGAGAGTATGTCGACTGTACCTTGCTCAGTTGCTATAGCGAGAATCGACCCTTGACCTCTTTTTGACGCTGGAAACAGTGTAAAGTAAAGTAACATGCTTCATTATACTACAAGACTCACCATTCGAATAAGCACATGCATACGGAGGGGTCAAGAAACTGTTTGAATCCAAAGATTGGCATTTGAAGAGGTCGGCTCCATTCGAGGACACGAACGATTCCAAGATACTTATTGTCGGCACTTAATGCATCATGTAAAACCTTAGAAGATGCAACTGAGAGCAGTGAAGGAGTACTTACATGAGAATAGTCGTCGTGCGGTTGGATCACCTAACCGCAGCGCGTGCAATGAAGCATAGACACTCGGTTGACATCGTCTAACAGACATTCGTATTGAAGCTGTCTCCAGCATCTCAACATCTCCATGTTTTCCAACCTCTTCAGCTTCTCCAGTCGTGTTCCCTTCCGTTAACTTTGCACGCTTGCTTGCGATGTTGTGGTCGTCGGCGCGTCGCTTACCCCTTGTCGGGGAGTTTGATGAAGATGAAAGAACGTCATTTGTGAGATCTGAAAGAGCTTCTCTTGGGCTCATCTTAGAGATTGCTGCCGTAGTCATTGCAGCGATGTTGGGTATCGCAATTAGAAATAAAGACGATCGCGTGGCCGCACAGTGACCGTGACCTAACGCGCCAGTACGCGTTATTTGTGTGCGTATCTCGCACGTGATGTATCTCGCACGTGATGCGCGACTTTTAATTTTTGACTTCACCAGGAGCTCATTTCTCCTAAGCTTGCGCCATCAACTTCCTAATGTCCCAGATAATAAATGTGGCATTACGCTCAGGGGCTCGTTCTATGGCCACAGCGGCGCGCTCATCGCTCAAAATTGGCCTGCTTCCTGCAGATGGCATCGGACACGAAGTCATACCGGTACGCATCTTTCGATGAAAGTATTAGTAAATGGTTCTGCGTGCTGAGATACCATTGCCGATAGGCTGCAAAGGAGGCAATTCTAGCTTTAGGCTCATCTATCCCTAAGCCAGAGTTCGTCAGCCTAAATGCTGGATTCGACTACTTCATTCGCAAAGGTGTAGCTTTGCCGGAAGAAACCATCGAGTGCGTGACATGAGTATGGCGACCCTCACTTACAGTATGCTGACTGAGAGTGTAGAGTGCTTNAAAAACGAATGCGATTGCGCGCTTTTTGGCGCCGTCAGGTTTGTAACCTGTGGTATCACCGTTCCCCAGGTCACGCTGAGCACGTCCGTAGCTCGCCATCGCGGAAAGTCGCTGGCTATAGTTCGCCCATAGTCGCCCTTCGCAAGGAGCTGGATCTCTATGCGAACATCCGCCCTATAACATCAGTTGCTGAGAATACAGAAGATGTGCCTAATGTCGACCTTGTTGTCGTGCGCGAAAACACGGAATGTTTGGTGAGAATTTTTTTTCGATGATATGCTTATTGATGTCGACTTCAACTCTGTATGTCTAGTACATAAAACAAGAGGAACTTACTATTGGCCCAAATGGTCGTGAGGCGCGTGCGACACGCCTCATCACAGAACGTGCGTCCAACCGAATTGGAAAAGCTGCATTCGATATTGCCCTGAACCGACCCCGCAAGGTATACATCCGTTTTCCTTAAATTTGGCGGTGCAGCTAAAATATATATAGCATTTAACTATTGTACATAAATCGAATGTCCTTTCTATCACAGATGGTCTCTTCCGTGAGACTGTTCGTGCCATTCCTGCTGCTACTGAGCCTGCGGGAAAGTACGATAAAATTATAATTGCAGAGCAGCTCGTCGACAGCGCTGTTTACCGGTGCGCTTTTTCATCTGATTTCATATACTGCTTCCTCAAATTTCAATTTTCCAAGATTGTTCCGCGAACCTCAGTGCGTTTTAATTGACTGGACATTGACAAGCGATGCTTAGCTTCCGCCCATAGAATCTTTGATGTGATGGTCGCGCCCAATCTTTATGGTGACATCATCTCGTGTGTCATTTTACAATGGATTTACCATTTTGTTCTCATTCACTCCGATCACTAGAGACGCTGCTGCAGCTTTAGTTGGCTCTCTCGGACTGATCCCTTCCATCAATGCTGGCGATACCTTCGTTATGGGCGAGCCGTACGTCTTGCCTCCTAACCCAACACATCTCGGACATTTCATTTCATTTCAATATCACTAATTACTCTGGTTCAGCGTTCATGGTTCAGCGCCTGATATCGCAGGCAAGGGTATTGCGAATCCGCTCGCTGCGATCCGCAGTGCAGCACTTATGCTCCGAACTCTGGGCTACCCCGACGGCGCGAGACGCATAGAGCTTGCCGTTGACCAAGTCATTCGTGAAGGTCGTGTCCTTCCTCCTGATCTCGGCGGTAAAGCGAAGACGGCCGATGTAACAAATGAAGTGCTTAAGAGAATTTAGGCCCGGCAATTTGTTTATTTTGAATATTTTGTCACATTCGGAACGTAGATGAATTTCAAACATAGTCTGCTGTCGTCAAATAAATTCTCCAGGGCTGTAATTCTGAATTAGTGTCTATTGAATAGCCGATCATAACTTGAAGCTTGAAGCTTGTCTATCATACTTATGTAAAGTAAGATCGACGTTTCGACGCGGCCAGTACCGACTCGGAGCACCGAGCATGCAACCACTTTTACTTTTGAACCTTCGATGTCATCTACCGTAGCTCGTGCGAGACGGCGTGCAGAGGCAGATGAAGCGTACGCACTCCAGGTTCAGGCTGGAGCATGGGTTAGCTTTCACATTCCTTTTCGACTTGTGCACCGTCGTTTCTGACTGTATTGGACATGCCGTCGTTGTACGCTCCTGGACACAACTAGGGTGCGCTGAAGTATGGCCTGTTTGGCGCGGGGCTGATAACATTTGCCCACCACACCTCCCCCACGTTCCGGTAGGAAGCGTTGTATTTATGACAAGGCGCAGAGCTCATGATGGTATCTTTTCAGGAAACAAACTCTCGCGATCAAAGGCTTCCTTACCATGGGATGTCAGTACAAGCATCACTCACTCTCTGGCAACTGGCTAAATATTACTCGTACCACTATAGTCGTATGCTTTGGCCTTGTCACACACGCGGATTCCGCTCTCCTCGCTCATGAACATGAACAACGTCTGACGGAGATGAAGTTAAGAAAAGAAGCTCGTCTCGACCTCGCGAAGCGTGGTGTGGTTGGTACTGAGACTGAGATCGCAAAGTGGAAAGAAGAACATGCTGCACGATTGCAAACGCAACAGCAGGACGCTGTACCAGTTCCGCAGACGCCGACTAGCTAATTTTCTAGTACAATGATATACGATCGCTACGTATATACTTATCCATATCTTTATCTACAGCTACGTGGCCTTCCATCTGAGTCGTAAGTTACCACTTAGAACTATATACGCAATCGCAACTACTCAAATATGCTTCGGTATACATTTCAGCCATTGTAAATAAAGGAATGCAGTAGGACGAACGAATGCAAAACAAAGTCATTTCTGTGTAAGTGAGACGAAACTGGACAGGACAAATTGCAAGTGTGGAAATGTGTTGACGGTATGATGAGTGTGCGAGTCCGTGAGATTGTTTGGAAGATACAAAATTTTCATGCAAGGCGTGAGTAAGAAATGTTTTGCGGAATGATGTTATGAAGAAAAAAAAATAAGCATTCTATGCGCTGGATCGCTCACTGGGGAGGAGCATTCCAAAAACCTGTAGTATTGTCATACACCACCTGAGCGGGTGGACGTGGTGCAAGTCCAGGATTGTATATTTCTCCGGGGTTTATGCTACGCGGCGGGCCTGGTGGCGATTGGGGAAGTGTGTGCTGCGACTGTGATATGCTCAGTCTGGGCAGAGGTGGAGGCGGCGGCGGCGGTTGTTGTTGAAATACGGATATAGACTGCAACGATGGAGGTTGAGGAAGTGACGTTGTACTACCCGCACCTGCAGGTCGTTGAGGAAGGGGCGGCCGTGGAGGCGGCTGCCCGTATCCAGTCGGAGCTTCTTGCGATCCTTGTTGCTGGTATTGTTGTTGGTAATGACCTGGAGGCGGCGGTGGCGGGCCTGAAAGTCTCCTGGGTGGGGGTGCAGGTGGTGGTGGAATGAAGCCATTCTGATACAGCACTNGGGGGAGGCCCATTGGTCATAGGCATCTGAGGCGGCGGACCAGGCGGAGTCGGCAGTGGATGCGATTGAGGCTGCACTTGTACGTGCGGTGGTGTATTGCTATAACCCATAGGCCCTGCATGAGTCGGGCTGGCTGCATGAGGCGGAGTCGGCGTGACGGCGTTGGGAGGGGTCGCTGGGAACGACCCATTCTGCACCCCAGGCGTTGGTAAAGGGCGTGAGCCATGCACAGGTGGCGAAGGATTGTAAGGTTGGGGAGGAGAGGGAGTTCCCGGTACGTAAGTTGGGTACTGTTGGACTGGATTCGTGTGGGAAGGGTGAGGAGCCGATGAATATTGCTGCGGGGGAACAGAACGAGAAGGAGAAGGAACTGATGAATATTGCTGCGGAGTTGAATGGGGAGGAGATGGATTAGATGAATATTGCTGCATAGTCGATTGGGAAAGGGGAGTCGATGAATATTGCTGCAGAGCTGAATGAGAAGGAGAAGGATTTGAGGGATATTGCTGCGAAGGAGCGACTGCCGATGGCGGTCCAGGTGGGTACATCATTGGAGGAGTAGAAGCTGGCGGCGGCGGATACGGCTGGTAGGGAGGATATATTTGAGTAGAATAGGGCTGTTGGTAACCCATAGCCGACCGGGGAGGTGCAAATCCTGATGATGCGAGTGGAGGTCCATAACCAAAAGGAACTGGAGTTTGCGAAGGATGCTGCACGTATGCTGAAGGCACGGGAGTATGAGACATAGGGGGCATGAACCCAGAGGGGCCAGGTGCTCCTGTTGGTGCAGATGCGAATCCGGACGGCGTAGGCGTCGGTACCGGGATAAAGCCTGATGAAGCCGACGGTATATTGTACATCGACGGTGCATAGTCTTGTTGAGGATGACCGTGTGAAGGCGAGTAATCACTTGATTGTACGGGACCTGACTCGTATGGTGATCGGTAGGGAGTATATGTCTGAGTTGGCTCTCCGAAGGAATGTCGCTGATGAAGATCACGGGGTACAGGAGTGGCGGGGCACGAAGATCCAGAATCTGAATAGTCTCCCGAACTGTAGCCAGAGGAATGGTAAGAGAGAGAAGAGTGTAGGGTCGAGTAACCTGAATCTGATGGTCGCGGAGTGTGGCCGTTGCGGGGAGGCTGTAAAGGTGTTGTATTAATAATTGAAGTAATCACCTTTTTTCGATTTACATACCGGAAAACTAACCCGTCTCCTCTGAGCTTCGGGGCCCGGACCTACAGTCAATTCACCAAACTCATCGGCAAGTTGATTAAGCGTTGATCCCGTTCCTTGGCTTCTTACTGTCCTCGGACTTTGACTTTCATACGGAGGATTATAAAGATTGAGTTGAGCCAGAGAACTTGCTGAGCGCAGCGATGAAGGTACACTCTTATTGTCGTCATTACCGAAGCTACTCTCACTTTCCGAAGGAACAAAGGTGCCGGGACCCCCATACTGATCTCCTGACTTCATTGGTCTGATCTTGCTCTTTTTCTCAGGAGGCCTCTCCTTAAATTGAATAATGTTAGTATGAGCCTAGCAGGTGAGATAATTTGACGGACATTTGACCAGAATGTTAACTCCAAATAGACTTCTCCACTAAACTTGTCTTTGTTTTGTAGAGTAAACCACTCTGTATACGATATTAGTGTTATGATTAAAAGTGGGTCGAAGGTAAAGCATACCATCTGTTTCACCTTTGGTTAACACTTCTGTGAGGTCAACAACTGTCTCGCCGATGAGATCAGGTTCCTTTGGGTCATCCGCGAAGCATGCAACTACCATTGCGTTCCCGCCTTTAACTTTCTTCTTTCGCTTTGTTTCCTTTGGCGGCGGCGGCGGCGGCGTCTCGCCCCCCGTTCGCTGCGCGTGCGAGCGTGTCCTCTATGTCCTCATAGAGCGTGAAGCGCACCTCCTCATCCCACTCAGGATGCTGACCGCCACGCTTGATCGCACGCGTCCGCCGTTTGTCGCCATTGAGCGTAACGCAGCAATATGGATCCTGTTTCCCAATGTGCCGCTTGTTTGGGAGATGTTGCTAAAACATAAATGAACGTCAGCGCGCCATCCCACATAGACGGACATAGAGCTAGGATCGCAGTGACACGTACCGCCTTAAGGATGACGACGACGAGAGTGCCGATTTCGCGGGGAGTAGTAGACATTTATTTTACGCGTCAAAGTGATTCAGAAAGGACACTTTTATGACCTAGATGGTCGTGGGCTGCCAGGAAGAATGTCTGGCTGTGTCCTTGAACTGCGAACTTCCGAATTGGGCAGGAGCCGGAGCGTCGGCTAAATGGCGCGCGCGGGTTCCCCAACCTGCGGATTGATTGGTATTGGTTTCAAGAAAATATTCAGTGCAGAGCGCGTATCCACAGTGCTATGTATGTACCAACCATAATCGATTTAATATTCTAAGTATGGCATCGCTATGCGGTTCTAGTGATGTGGTACCGGTGAGTTTTGTAAGTTTATTTTGAACTTGAAGAATTCATCCATTGGTTTAGGTTTTGGAGCGAGGGCGTATACAGTATACCTTGGCACGAACACTGCCTTTGGTGTGAATATAACGATTGTCCAAGCTATTCTCGTCAATTATAATCCGTAGATGGCTTGACCACAGTACCAGTTCATTTGCCTTTCCAACAGTTGTAGACAGGAGCATTGCCCTGAGTGATTCAACTATAGTAAGAATCTATTTTAAACAAACAAAGCTTAAGAGATGCGAAAACCGAAAAGAAACCCAGGCTCTTATTTTTGTATGTTACCGCTGTATAATACCCAATATTTTCCAAAATTTAAACCAAGTCTTCCACAGAGGGTACAATGTTAGATGAAGTTCGTGCGTCATCAAGCCAATTCGTTGTGCATCTTGCCAAGCACACTCTCTATGACGTCCGCTGCATGGTCGATTTCCTCAGGCTTGACAATAAGACTGGGTACGAGTCGCACCGCGTCCGAGCCAGCGGTGAGCAGCAGCACACCACGCTCACGACTCATACGCACGAGTTCACTCGGCGCGTGCGCTGCCCTGTCTGATACGAACGGGATCCCGAGCATTAGCCCGCGCCCACGCACACCTTCCGCGCTGACTAGCTTCGGGAACCAGTGCGGTAGTGATTCTAGGCGCTCACGTAGGTGTATGCTGGCAGCCTGCACGGACGCGGTAAAAGTACTCTCAGAGAGACGCGAGAGCACATGATGCCCCAATGCGCAGGCAAGCGGGGAGCCACCAAAGGTTGTGCCATGTGTGCCTGTGGGATTTCTGAGCACGCATTTTTTTAGAGAACAAATTTGAAGAATACGAACTTGGAGTCATTGTCTCAGCAATCGCATCGCGCATCATCACTGCACCTATCGGAAAACCATTCGCAAGTGGCTTTGCCATCGTCACGATGTCTGGATGACAATCTACCGGCATCTTAGAGTGTGCCCAGAGATCTCCTGTGCGGTAGAGACCACACTATATTATAATATAATCTCAATGATTCGAAGATAGAAAGAGAAAAGCTCTCTCACCTGAATCTCGTCATAGATGAGCACTGCGCCAACCTGATCACATCGCTTCCGCAAAGCGCGTAGCCATTCCACGTCTACAGCAAATATACCACCCTCACCCTGAATAGGCTCGACAATGACACCGCATGTATCTTCCGTGACAAGCTCTTTTAATCCATCTACATCGTTAACCTTCCCAACATCGAAGCCAGGAACTAATGGAGCGAACGGAGCCTGGTACTTCTTATTCGCTGTTGCACTCAGACTGCCCATGCTGCGCCCGTGAAAACTATGTTCGAAGCATGCGAAACGCCACTTCGAGCAAGCTGCATCATCCGCATTCTTCCCGTGCGCCGCCGCCCAACGATCCTTACCGACTTTGCGCGCGAACTTAAACGCGCCCTCATTAGCCTCTGTGCCCGAATTCGCGAAAAATACTTTTGTGTCGGCAGCAACGCCCGAGCTCGAGTTCGAACCGGGCTCAAATCCGAGACCGCCCTCACGTTGCGTAAGGCTAATGAGAAGCTCAGCGAGCTCCGTCGCCCAGGCGTTGTAGAATACATTCGATGAATGGGTTAGACTCATGCCCTGGCTCGTCATGGCCTAGAAATACTGCACATGTCAGCGGCGCATCCAAGCACATAAGACGCATAAGTGAGGACTAACCGCCACAAATTTATCATCTGCGTGGCCAAGCGCATTCACTGCTACGCCAGCGGTGAAGTCGAGGTACTGGCGNCCCCTGCGTATCCCAGACATGGCAGCCGAGTCCGCGCGCGAGTACAAGCGGAGGGCGCGCATAGACTCCGAGGAGGGATTGCTGCGCCCGCGCGATAGCTTTGGAAACGTTTTCTGGGATGGAGGCAGGCTCTTCGGGGTGGCTAATAGTGGAATACACAGTTGAAGGACCTTGCTGCGTACCGAAAGGCGATGAGTCGAATGGGCTGAACAACATTTAAATGCAAGCGCGACTCCTACCTCGGTCGACCTGAAACGAATGATATTTCTCTGGGAGGCATGCGCACAAAAAGTGCTGCTGGCGAGGCGCTTTTGCGCCGCACGAGTGATAGCGAAAGCCATAGTTACTCTGGCACTCTAAGAATGCGCTTAATAGGTTTTCTATTGGTGTAGCGCCAGCCAGCGCCAGTCCAGTGCAGATTGATATGGCTGTCCGAGGCTGCACAACTTCGATTACTCCTGGTCTGTGATCAACGTCTTACAGGGGCGCAGAGAATGTGCCGGTGAGGCGCCGTTCGAGCTCGTGAAGGAAATAGAAAGAAAATAAATAAATAAAGGATTGAGTCCGCGCCGCCGCCGCATTCAATTCTGCCGAAAAAAAGTGTCGAATCGACAGCGCCAAATTCCATTATCCAACGCTCAAAGGCGTAGTCGTCCCAACTTTCTGCTAAAACATACTTATATTCAAAGGTACTGCGACTGCCAGTGGCCAGCTAGCTCTCATATTTTGGAGGTCTCTCTGCAGAAACCCAAGTGCGAGTTTCCATACTGAGAACTGAGACTGCAACCTGGCACCTGGCACAAGCATCCTCCATCTCAGCACATCTCAGCACATCGAGTGGACAACCGTCCTACATCAAAGGCCGTCCTTCTGAACCCTTTATCCATCTTTGCCTCCTAATAAAGCCCCAAAGCGGCCAGCACGCCAACAATCGGCTCTCTCTCATTACTTCCACTGTTAGCGACGCCGCTCCAACCAGACAACCAGACAGCTCATATCGTCGTTTCTCAAAAGAGCTCATGCCTGTTCCCTTGACGTCCAATGCCCAGCACAACGCCCAGCAGCAGCAGCAGCAGCACCAGTCCCGCGGCGCGCCTGTGAAGACTGTCAAACACAGATCAAGCAAGCCCATCATCAACTGGCTCCAGCGCAAACTTGGCGGCACAGCGCGCGCACGCCGTGCATCGGAACTGAGTGCCTCGCGGTCGACTGTCGCTCATGGCCGTCTCTCGGGCGTGGACAGCACGTATAATGGACGGGCAGCGAGTCTGAAGCCACTACACGGTACTGCGGTGAGCGGACGTGCGCCTGTACACCGTGATGTCGATGAAAACGGACACATGCGGGGGTATGTGTTTCGCCCGATGTCCAACGAGATCTCGTTAAATAGCACAGACGACATCTCGGACGATGGTGAAGACGATGAGAGCAATAGGCGATCGAGCGGCGCAGCAGTTTCTATGTGGGGCTCACGCTCGAACCCAGTTGAGGCGGATGAGGATGCATCATTGCGACCGCTGCCACCTACCTCTCCGCCTTCGCCAAGCCCTTCGCGCTCATCGTCCTCGTATATGAGCAACCCACGGACGTTCAAGAGCATGTCTACGAGCACAAAGCCTACAACGCTTCTTTCGATTGACCTCGCACCGATGGCACATATCGCTCAAGCACCGCCTACGCCAACGTCTGTCTCTGCGTACAACACTCCCGGTCCATCGCCGATTTCACGTTTTCCGCCGCACGTGCGCACAGTGAGTTCTGGGCCTGGCGGCGCAGTCACATTCTCTGCACTTCCTCCATCCACGCCTCCATCCTCGCGGCCCTCTTCACTAGACCCTGCCGGCCGTGCTAGCGTCTCTGCGTTGCAGGCACCCGCACATACATCGCATCACCCGAGAAACAACCCACGTCCGTCCTCGCCACCGCTCGACAATGCATCCGTGCTCACTCTCGCTTCATCCGCATTCGCTACGCCCTTTGCGGATCGAGGCCGCTCCGCGGCGCACACGCCATACCAGTACTCGTGGACCGCAGGCGCTGACTCAGTGAGCCACCTGAGCCATATGGGTGGTGGTGGCGACTCGCTTTCGCATATGATGCTCGACGGCGAGCTTGCTGCGGACGAGCAGAACGCGAGTGTGCGTGCGCTGAGGCCGCGAAGTTCGCGGCGTGATAGTTGGGAGAGCGAAGTGAGCCGTTGGAGCGCGGGCGCGAGCGTGCTCAACGCACTCGGCCCCGCAGGCCGTGAGCGTAGCGTACGGACAGCGCCGAGCTTCAGGACGGGTGGTCAAGGGACTGTAGACTTGGATGATATGGCGAGCGTAAGCCTCGTTGACGAGGACGTCGTTTTGACGCGAGAGGAGGGCACGGATGAGTTAGACGATGGGCAGGAAGGTATGCACGACGAAGACGAGCGCAGCCGGGAATTTTCGCCTTTGTCCGCATTGTCCATCGAAGAAGCATCTGAGTCTACTGAGATCCAAGTTGATACTCAGAGTGTAAAGGATGTTCATGAGTTGCACGACCTGGAGGATGTCGCTACTCCCGGACCTACGACGCGGGTGCTCGTGCTCCCGTCTTCCTTCGAAATGATGTCCCTGCCTTCCCCAGCGATAGGTGGAGTGAAGAGGCCAATGACACCGCCTTCGTGTGGACCGAGCAAGGATACGGAGACGACGCTGAAGAAGGGGAAGAGAATTGCTGGTTTGAAGGGAGCGGCAAACGGTCTACCTTAATTTCTATGTCCATTCTTTAAATTTTTTGTTTGATTCGTCCTTCGACTTCCTACTGTCCTTACTCTTTCTGCTCCAATATGTAGTCTCATGGGCTTGACCCGCTTTGTTAATTTCTAGAACTTTACCGCACTTTTACTAGTATTAACCACCTCCCTCCGCGGACGTTTACTTTCTTGCTCGCTCGTCTAAGTAAATTATAACTATACTCGTTCCAGTTCTCTGGAGACTATGCTTACATGACAACTGTCGACGCGTGAATAGACGCGTCGGGATCACGTGGCTTTGCTGGGCCCGCTGTGAGCCGGGATGGTCCTCCTGACCGCTGCTTCCCCTGCAGTTCATAGTTCATCTGCTCATCTGACGAAGCTCTTCCGGCTGCACTGGAGACTGAAAAATAGCACTGGCAACCTTCTGTCTTTACTTTCATATTATTTTACAGACAATTTGATCTGAAGGCTTTTTCTCGGACTGAGTGCATCATTGGATACACATGCGTGTGCAGAAGACTCGAAAGACTCAGAAGCAGAGATTGTAGTCGGTCTCGCGGTAAACCATCTGACACGCATGCTTGCAGCTATAAATGGACTCGTAGCGGGTCTGCTGCTTCAATCATTGCCAGTCTTTCTAACAGGTCGGGTATCTTCATCATCCCTTCTCCCCACATTCTTAAACAGTTGCCTGGTAGCTTAGAAACCTTGAGAGCGTACTTGATGATGTACTCAAAACTTCGTCTGCGCGGTGCCTACCTAGCGGCAGCGCTTGCGTCGATCAACTGGGGATCGTCCTCAGCAGGAGTGAACGCTCAATGCTCGGATTACACAACATTTTCACAAGTAAGTGTGCAGAACTATCTACTTTCATTCCTTCAGATAGCTTCACAATGCATGCCTTCCGCATAGACTCCGCAGGGAAACAACTCCGCAGGGCCGCTCGCTCTGCCGTTTATGCGGCCTTCTCCGGCATGCCGCACATTCAATAACTCTGCTGTTGAGGTTCGCGCACCTAAGTAATTTGTCTTGCAGTTATGTGCTGAGATCTTTGTGCGTAGCAAGTCATTGAAGACATGAAAGCACGACTTAAGGACCCAGACATTGCGAGGCTTTTCGAAAATACATTCCCGAACACATTGGGTAAGACTTTAAATGTATTATCACATCTCTAGGGTTTCCACAGCATTGAATATGATGGGCAGACACGACTGTAAAGTACTTCAACGCTGTGCGTCAATACGCGAATCTTTAAACACCACCGCCTTTGAATTAACGAAAAAGCTTCTTAGACCGAAAATATCGCGTTCATAATAACCGGAGTAAGTAATACGCTTCCGGAATCTCAGACCGGACCAACGATTTATTGCTCTACCTTATTGGTAGGATATCACGTATGTCTTCCATGAAAGCTCTGTGACCTTAATTTGCCTTTTGACATGTATACTTAGTGCTCAATGGCTCCGGGATACCGGGAATCAGGTACGGCACAAACGACCTGTGCTTATATATACATTCAACTGATTATTTTGTTTTTATTTACTTTTGCTTCTATAAGTTTGCCCATTATCGACCTCTGCTTGGACAAGACCAAGAACTTGCGACTTTGGTGAAAGCCGTCATCCACAATGAGGCACGCATTCTTTCCAGGGAAATTTCTTAGCTTTACTTGGATGTTGTCTTAATCAGTCGCGCACACAGGCTAGGTATATTTCTGATTATCCATACTGCGGGGCGTTCCAGCCTCCCCCAGAGAGTGGCCTCGCACCTACTGTGAACGGTTATGCGACTGGCGTCACAGTCAATCCGTGAGTTGCCTTTAACTATGTCATACGTAGGTAACAAACATTATGTGTTTTAGACCTGTGGATAATAATACAGTGTACGAGTGTAAAGTAGGGCAGATGCGAATTTTCTCGAACGACAAGGGTTTGCTCATCACTTTGCTTAGTACGAGATCGATTC
The DNA here is from genome assembly GCA_004802695.1 of Phellinidium pouzarii. Lineage (NCBI taxonomy): Eukaryota > Fungi > Basidiomycota > Agaricomycetes > Hymenochaetales > Hymenochaetaceae > Phellinidium > Phellinidium pouzarii. The sequence goes on from SGPK01000077.1 coordinate 62,259, forward strand.
GCTGTGTGGATTCCTCAAGCTCTCTCATTCTTATTACACAACTACCAACGACTCTTCAATGATCGACTCAGAATGTCCTAGCTCTTCATACTTCCTTTGCGTCGTTCTTCATTCTAACACCGGGTTAATCACTTTTAGGGCTCACGGCGATCTCTCAAATCTTCCGTGTGATTGACGAACAGTCGCAAGCATCATGGGATGCTGATTTCAATTTCATTTCGTATTACAACTGGACTGGCGGGAACGGCGCTCTGAGTCCAGCAGTCAACAATGCGGGTAACGGCGAGCCAAAGGGCTACTCGGGCCTTGTGGGCACTCACCATCGACCGAGCGATGATCTCAGCACATTCGGTGCGCTACCTCCGACCTATCCAGTTTTTGTTTTCTCTTCATACGCTAATATAGAATGCTCCGGTGTATTGCTTCCAGCTTTTCTCACTCCGGCAAACGCGATGCTTTCTGTCGAACTCACAAACCTCGCGGACATGATGGATTCTGTAGGCGAATTCGCAAACATTTCGACGCTTGCGCGAGCGGCCAGTGCTCGGATCGAGAGTGCTATCTGGAAGACTACAGTACAAATTTGATCAGTTTCCCAAAGAAAAGAAGACCGACTTATATTTATTTCTTATTCCTGTAGCTCGATAACGACGTTTTCGCGTACGAGACGAATGGTGGGCATGCATGTCTTCGGTTCATTGTCTTGCTTCTCAATTATTTTCATTTGTCCAGGATTCGGCTCTAGATATATAATGGACGACGCGAATGTACCCGTACGAGCACCCATTTCTTAGCCCAATTATGGAATAAAGGTATATTAATCGTTTATAATTTCTGCTATTAAAATTGGCACAGTCGCTCTTGTCCTTACCCTATCTTGGCTTCCTGAGTATGTTGCCCTTTATATTGTGTGTCGTAGCCGCTAATCGTATGTATGCTATCATTAGACAAGACACACCCCGCGTATGTCGCGACGCGCAAGGTCCTCCTGTCGCGGCAGAATCCTTACTACGCAAAGGGCGTGAACTTCTCCGGAATCGGGTATGTAATACAAAATCGATCTTCCTCTTTACAGCATACTGTTTTCTAAAACTCCCGCTGACTATTAANTTTTTTTTCAGAGGTCCCCACGAGGATGCATGGCACATTTGGTGAACTTTGTTCATCTGTGAGCTTGACCAATTGTTTCTAAAGGCGTCTACCATTCAGGCCCATGTCTCTTATCTCATCCATATATGGTACCGACGACGACGACGAAATCACAACAGCACTTTACATGATCGCCAACGTACGTTTTCCCTTGTCTCCAACCCGTCTTTGACTATATACCTACTCTTTCTCATATGACTTATACAGAATACGCTCGGCCTCGGGCTCATTCATGAATCAATCAATATCTACAACCAAAGTGACTACACGCGTCCCTGGTTCGCTTGGGTGAACAGCTACTTCGCGGAGATGCTCCTTGATCTCGCCGAGCGAAAACCTGGACTTATTTTCAACACAAACGAGAGCTATGTTATTGGCAAATGATTTAGTTTTTAGGCTAGGGGATAGGGTAGATTAGAATGATGCTGTATATAAGTTCAGGATTTCCCTTCGTCGGCTCCATGAATGTTCGTCCAAGGATCTCGGCACATCGACGTCTAATGTCTAGCGGCTTTTCGGAAAATATTCGTCGGATACTGTTTCATCGGAAAAATACTGGTACGACTTCCCATGCGTTGTGATCGCAAGCTCGTTAGAGAATTGACCATGCCCACGGTAGTTACTGAGAGACACTCTCACTCCACGATAAAAGCTATCTACGGTCGTGGTGGCCGATGAGACGGTGCTCTCTCTATCGTTGTCACTGTTCAATGCTTCCCTTAGTAGTTCCCTTCCAAAGAGGGGAAGCTTACGCACTCATTCAAACCAGCGTCTGGTGGTATATTCTTCGCCCAATTCTGGACACGAGTGTGCAATGACATAGATCTGTGGAGGATATACGATGGGTCCTTGAAATCGGAGCGCCACGGAATTATGTCGTGCAGATCTTCAACGTCCGACTTGACCCTCCAACTGTTCTCATCAGCTGTCTTGCAATCTTGGTCCAGTGTTGGAGACAAGCTGATAAGGAAATGCAGAAGGGAAAGTGATTTGGCAGCTGATGTCATATCGAAAGGAGCAGAAAACGCAAAATGTGCAGTTATCTGCATGAACGGCATGTAAGGAAACAACGTCACTTGCTCCGCCGTCGAAATAACTCACTGGGTTCGTAAGTTCCGCACTTTCAGGCCAGCCTACCACTATTTGTCCGGTAGAACTATTCTTCTCGACAAGCACCCCAATAACAGGGCTTGCATCGATGTACCACACTAGCCTTTGGTTGACCGCACTGATGATGACAGAAAGTATGTTTGATGAATCCGCAACGATGAATATTGGAACAGCGGGAGAACAACATGCATCACTCATAATGTGTATTTGTTATAATTGACCCAGAAGTTCATGATCAGGGTTTGTCTCCATAGGCCCGCTTGAAAAGCTGTCATCTCTCTTTGCATCCGCCTCTTTCGTTTCACCTTCAGAGTTGGAGTAGTAGTGCCTAACATTATAGAACGCCATAAGTTTTGCTACGTCGTATATGTCTGTAGGGTCTAGAAGTAGCAAACTGCACTTCCTTTTCTCTAATCAATCTCAGCTGTGGCTTGTATTCTCTACAAGAACGAGAGATCCAATGGACAACTTACATGGCTATGGTATCATCGAGAACCAAGCGAAGAAATGAATACCAGAAGGAGGCTTGAGCCGTAGATTTGTCCGCTTGGTTCCCGGAATCTAAAGATAAGTGCAACCTCGTGCTCTCTTGGAGAGCTCGCATGCAGAGGCTGTAGTATTTCTCTTGTGGAGGACCTGGTAAATTAGAACAGCATTCAATAAATAAATAAATTGAGAAAAGTTCTGACGGCATGCCTTGATTTTTGTGAGACAAAGTCTATAAATGTCATATTTATATTAGCAGAGAACCCTTTGCTTTTCTACGAAACGCACATGAGCAACCGATGGCGGTATGCAATAGCCGTCTGGTGAGTTTGACTTTGTAAATAAAAAGGACAGATCGGCTACGGAGGCTACGGACTCTGGCAAACCCATCGTATCCTCGAGATTGTGGAAGACGGGATTGAAGTAACTAATCCAGGGACGCATTTCAGGAGCAGTCGTGGCGAAAGGCCATTCTCCTGGCATTATCTGAGTGGAAGGCATGGATAAGAGAGGGGAAAATGTGCCTGCTGTCACACTTTTATCGTCTTATGATGCCTTGAGCCACCCATGAATATCAAAGGTCCATTGTACTCTCCAAATTTGTAGCAGAAATTCGGCCAAAACTCTTTTGTGAGGCATAGAAGCACATTGCTTACACATCTATTTCAGTGTTTTACTTTTTGCAAGCCTCGTACTCTTGCGTCTCCCAATTTCCTCAGTAAACGAGACGTGGTTTTCGGCATTTCCTAAGTTTCCTTCAATTCGCTCGACTCGTGATGGGGAAGTCAGAGAAGTTTCAGCCTTTTCAACCGTCTTCCGAGGCATGGATATTATTTTACGCTTTTTGCCTTGAGGTTTCTCCGCGTCGTCACTCTGCACTTCGCCTAGGTGATCGACATCAACAGAGACTTTTTGCTTTCCTTTGAATGCAGGCCGAGGCTTCCTCCGTTGTTTACGCGGCGCAGCCTCTTTCGAGGCAGGCTCAGCCTCGGAATTACCATCCTCAACCGATTTTGATTTTTCTATTGACTTAGCCTTAGCTTTGCTTTTTCCTGTCTTTTCTTTACTTTTGACTTTCGTCAAGCGGTCCTGGTAGTGTTCCCTGCATTGGTTATTATTACGCCCTGGTACAAAGAGGGCCACGTCTTGCCAAGGGATCGCCAATTTTGCAGACGGTAGGGTTGAGTTATGGTCCATGGTATCGGACACAGTTGAGACAGGCGTGCCGGCGAATGCAGCCGCAGCGCGGAGGAGTTTTTCGTCTTCATCCGGCGTCCATACCCTGCATATTTTGAGAGAAGGGTCAAGTGTGTCAAAATACCGCTTCTGGCACTGATGTGCGGTCACATCCTCCGACACGTTCATTGCAACTAACAGAAGTATAATGAGATACTAGCAAACGTTTAACAAAAACTTTGGACAATGAAACGGACCTAATTGCCAGTTATTCTGCCCAAAGAGGTCGATCGCGTCAAGAAGTCTTTCATCGGCTTCAGTAGTCCACACATGAAGGCGCCGCGACATGCCGTGGCGCATACAATCAATAGGCGTCCTATTTGTCTGTAAATTTGATATTCAGCACACAACTCCTCAAGTATGGTCGTTGATAAAAGGAAGGAGAAATAGAAAAAGGAGGTATAGTTGAGTGACACAGAGCGGGAAACATACACCGAGTTTTTTTGCAACTTCCACCCAGTTGACGCGTTCATCTTCACTAGTATTTTCCTCAATAATCTTCCGCAAAAGATCGCTTTCCTCAGGCGTCCATTGACCATGGTAGAAAGACGGGTGCAGATGGCCAAGCCAGCGTATTTCACATTCTTTGGGAGTTCTTTTCACACCTGCGGGTATTGTTGCATTCATCTGGTATAGATTAAAAGGTTATAATTATTTGCATTACGTTTTAAGAAAAATATCTGTTGACCTTCATGGCGACGCGCTTCCAGTCAATGCCTTCTTTGTTTTGCTCAAAATGCTCTGGAGGGAGGTTTCGAATGTCGTCCAGCGATTGCTTCCAACTTCTAAAAGTAAATATGAGGTACAAAAAGAAAAGAAGTTGCAACGTACTGGCTACCTAGTGTATACATACGTTGGTTCTCGGTTCTGATAGCTTCCTTCAAAGCATCGTGCTCTCTGAGCTTCACTGATAAGAGAAGATGTTGAGTTTTTTTTAACATTGTACTTGATGAGATAGAACTTACTATTGGAAACTGTCGTAAAGTCATCATATTGCTTCTTCCATTGCGCATCTTCATAAAAAGGCGAATCTTCGGACAGCAAATTACTTTGAAGCAACACAGAGACAGGTTTCACAGAGCCTTCAATAGACACAGCACCTGTTTCAGGGACATCATCGAGCTCATCGTCAGATTCTATGGCAGCCTTTAGCATTAATAGTCAGTGAAAGTAGCAATACAGAATGAAAGCGTACTGACAATTAGTTTGTCGACAGCTTTAAGTTCAGCTTCAATACGCTCTGTGTATACTTTAAGAGAGTATTGGTGATCCTTGTTTGCCTGTAGAGCCGAGTCGACCGCCGCCTTCTGCGCCATACACAACGCCTAAGTTGAGCACTGGTAGGCTCATCGCCCGCGACGCGTTATGTGACATTGTATCACTAATTTCCTTTTGCAAACGACTTCAAGTCACACAGTTTCTGTTTCTTCACCTCTCTCCAGTAACAGTCAACACCAACGGCAGACAACTAATCTAATCCCGCAGAAAAAGGAGATATTTAGCAAGAATGTATAATGGTATCGGTCTCACTACGCCCCGCGGGAGGTATGTGTGTCCCACTCTGGTCTTTGATGTCTAGCGTGCTGACTCCTTTGATCAGCGGGACTAATGGATATGTTATGCGCAATTTGTCCACAATGCGCACTTTTGACTCCTCGGCCAGAGATGGCGCTGCTGCATGGGACAATACTCCTCCGAAGTATCGCGAGCCTGACGAGGGAATTTTGGAACACGAGAGGAAGCGCAAGGTTGAAGTCAAGTGTCTGGAGCTGAGGCTTGAGTTGGAAGATAAAGAGTGAGTTTACTTTCTTCACAATACCCTCACTTTGCTGACGTATATATATTAGGGTTGACGATGATAAAATTGAGGAAGAGGTCGATGCTTTGCGACAGAAGCTGCTTGCTTCACTGGCGAACAGCTCGCTAGGCAATGTAAAATCGCTGAAGTCCTCTGACACACACGCTCTTGCTGCCGCTAAGAAGGCGGAGCTTGACAAGATGGCTCGTGCCCTTGGTACCCGGCGTGACTATTCAGAAGGCGACGCCTTTGATCGCGAAAAACAGGAGGAGAATCGAATCAGGCGCCAAGCAGAACGCGAAGAGCGCGATCGCCATCGTGAGGAGGAGCGTGCACGTTACCAAGCCCAAAAAGAAAAGTGGGAAGCCGAGCGTAAGGAACGTGATCGCCTACGACGGCGTGAAGAGGACAAGATGCGAAAGATGCGAGAAATAGACCGTGAGCGGGATTTTAGAGACAAAGATCGTGACAGGGATGTTCGCGACAGAGACAGGGAGCACATGCCCCCTCCGCCTGGACCTTTGCGTGTTGGTGGGCGAGAACCGTATCGTCGGTCAAGCAGGAGCCGTAGCCCACCCCGTCGTCAACCTCCACCGCGCGAACGAGTCTCACGCGATCGTGATGATTTCCGGCGTCCCCGTTCACCTCCACGTCGTCTTTCCCC
>SGPK01000078.1:0-67823 GCA_004802695.1 Phellinidium pouzarii
GAATTAGAGTTACGGGGGGACAAGTACTAGTTCCTCCTCGATCTTACTATTGACATTGGGCGACTTCATTCTAGAGCACTCGGCACGGGTGAAAGACATTCAAATCTGAACTCAAATGCGCTAAGTACTGTCTGTTTTTTCCATTCCAGAAGCCTCACTTTGTCCCTCTGTCGGCTACATATAGTAACGATATTCAGTTCAAACCGCGCCGATTTCGGATTTCTTCGTCGCGACCTCAACTTTGGTTCGAATTAACTTCAACGAAATGGGGTCGAAAACTCTTACTTGTGAATGCTATGTAATGGTGCAGTGGACATCGAATCGAAAGATCTGCAGAGAAAGACCGATGGTCCCTGAGTTTTGGAATTCTCTCTGGTTTGAGTGGCTGATGCCCACATTCTGGATCTCCTTGAGCATGACTGGCCTCGTCCAATTTAATCTCTGGCTCTTGCGAATGCAATGTATATATGTCGTCACTTCCTCCTGTAGGGTGAACTCCGTTCCGTAAGCAGATTTATTTTGAATCATATACATATAGCGTGAAAGTCTTATGAATACAGAAGAACGTGTCGCATGATGACAAGCAGTAATTTCTCGCCATGAATAACCTGATGCCCAACCTCTACTTGCTAGGACTATTGTCAATTTCTTGCAGTCGCCATCACGCGATCTAGTCAAGCTATAGAAACTAGAATTCCAGACATGATATACGAGCCTGAAGAATCAAGCAATGAACCTTAAGGATCCCATATTTGAAAAATTACTGTGCTACGGCCTTGGAAGTCTCCATCTACTATTCGTATAACTGTATTGAGATGGAACCGTCATACACCTTCAATGAAAAAGATGTCCTCAAAGATTTCTTTTTTATACCATCGACAGATTCTCCGTACTTGCGATCCGGAAAACCTCTGTATGCACGTTCTTGTGCTTCGGAAAACGTGCATGCGCACGTTCCTGCTTTTCATGGAATGTGCATACGCACATCCTTGCGCTTCGGAAGATGCTCGTACACACGTCCTTGCGCCTTTCATCCAGGGTTGTTAGGGGTCGCACTTCCTCGGCCAGCGCGTCTTCCGAAGTCTATGCAAGAAAGCGCAATAGAACGGTGATATTTGCGGACATACTGCGATAGGCACCCACCATTGGAAGCAATAAACGACAATTTAAAGAGTGGTTGCGCATGCTGTCCTATTGTTGCGTCTACTAATACTCAATTTTATTATAGCTCAGTGAAGGCCAAGCTTTCGAATCAGTTTGGAGGAGATTTATCACAGCTCGAGTTCTACGATACATTTCAAAAAAAAAACTAGAATTCGTCACTCCGAGTTTGAGCCCCCTGAACAACAGTTTTTCGTCGAGGAATAGGAATTCTATGGACGTCGGCTTTTCGGATTTAATCTATACTGTATAAGGCTCTGGACTTGTCATGTTTATGTTTTGGCACTTCGGGCGCTAACGAAGCAGAAATTCAGAATCCAACTACATCGTAAATCTTACGGTAAACACTCGAGCGCCGCTCTGTATTTTTATATATTGGGTAAGTGTGCAAACAGATACAAAGGCAGACATTTTTTGGCACTGGAATACCATCTCCCCCATTCGCGAGATGAAACTGGACCGCCGTCACATCATCACTTCGCATCTCGGGACCTTGTATGTATAGATAATTTATTTAATCACTACATAGGTCACATACTTAAGTGACCCATGCACAGATGCCGTCTGACTCTAGTGCTCCGAGTCGTAGTTGCAGCACTCAGTACTTTTTGTTTTTACATTTTACCTGATGATCCTGCCAATCCGGAAATCTGGTTAGATATTGACACTGCCACTTTAGTTCCCTGCCGAGCTTAGGCCTGCCTCACGAGTGGTATCGGATCTGGATGGTTTTGTTACGAAGAAAGAATTAGCATCCTGTATTCTGTCTAACAAATTCATAGGCTTATTGGATTTAGTTCTCACCAGTGTTGCCCCTCTTTTTCTCAAAAAACCTTGATGGAAAATTATCTCTTCGCGGTTCATCCTTAGTCTGGGCCGCACCTAGTGCATCGACTTTCTAGGAATATCCCACGTATGCTTCCCTTCAGGTAGCTGATCNTTTTTTATAGTGCTATAGGGATGGCTGACACGGCGGTCCTAATGCATTGAACACAGGATCGCGGCACCAATTGCGACAATGTGATGCAAGCAAGCTCTTTTTGCGCTTGTCGCTCTTCTTATGGCGTGCGACCTTCTCTTGGGTCTGGAAACCAGTGTAACGAATATAATGTTGGTTTACGTTGGGATTTAAATTGCCATAGCCCACGTTTCTCCTGTTCAACGGCCTATGACTCACCTAGCCAACAACTTCTATGCGGATGGCACCATCCTCATGCCCAAGAGCACGATGGTGTTAAGTTTCTCACGACTTTTTACTTTCACCGCTGACTGCTAGGGTTCGGACGAGTATAAAAGAGAGACGTTTTACATCCATGGCCTTCAGCTCAAGAATCATCCTCTGGAGTTACCACAGGCCTTTCTTAAAGATCCCTCTTTCACTCGCCTTACCAGTTACCACTATGGTTGCTCTCGCTACCATTCCGCCAGTTCCTGCGAGCGCTGTGACGCCAACCAGCGGTAACAACTATGTTATCCAGAATTTGGGAACTGGCCATGTTCTCGACGATGCATTCTCGAGTATCGCCGACGGGAACCCCATCCTCTCGGACGCGCAAGTTCCCCACAGTGCGAGCCAGATCGTAAGACTATAAACCCCAGTCTCGACATAGATTTATAGTTCACGTACTTGAATCAGTGGGAATACCTCACATATCCGTCGAGTGTCAACGCGACTGTGTTCACCATCCAGTCCTTGTTTACGGCCCAGCACGAACAGAACTTCCACGGCCGTGGTGGATATGCCCGCGTTGATACTAACGTAAGCGAACTACTCAAGCTTAATCGAAATCATACTCACTTAGCTCTTATAGACCAACAAACTCGTTCAAGGAGGTGCGCCGCTGGCTTGGACGCTTGTTGAGGCCGCGCCGAGCCTCTTCCAGTCAGTGCACATCTCATCGTATATCAGATAGCAGATTAACACAAATGTTTCGCCTTCTGTGCACTTGTTCGTTCACTTTGCAGGTTGGTTCCTTTCGATGGTGTCATATCCTCGGATGGGAAGCTTGTGGCTACTGACATAAATAGCGTAAGCTCTAAATTTTGATATAAATCCATCATTTACTTACCAGAAGCTTGATATTAAGGCCATTAACACTAAGACCCCTGACAACAACCAGGCGCAGCTGGAAGTAAACATTGAGTCACTCGAGCAGCTCTGGACGTTCAACTCGGCCTGAGCTTGTTGGAAACCTGCCAAATAGGATCAATTTATGATGGGTCGTCGAGGTGTCAATATTTTGTAAATTGAGTTTTAAAAGAAGTTCAAAGGTTTTTGTATATAGCGAAGCTAAATTTAGGTTTGTCGCGTTATGAAATTTGATCAATGTCCGAAATATGTGCATACGCAAATACCTCAGGTCNTTTTTTTCAAGCTTCGTGAAATCGATCAGTTATATACTGGATGAGCGCACATAATATTGGTCTCTGAATTAATTCGGGTAAGTTCCTTGTGACCAGATTTTTGGGGACAACATTTTCAAGTTATAACCTCCCGGCTACCACATAACACGCACATAACACGATCGATATATACATAATAAACCCACTCCTTCCACTAGCGTATAGCCACCCCGCCTGTATTGCAGACCTTCGGCGCCTTATCTTCTGTTTTACGGTCTCACAATACAGTCCTTAGTCACGTTTTGTCTTAAGTGTTTCCACTGGCACCTCCCGGTAGTTCACAAACATAGCGCCTTCCTCAGTAAATACTAGAGGCTCATATACAATTGTTCTCACCTGAACGCCTTATCAAATCTTCGAGGAACCGTACAAAAAGCAACAGCGGCTTTACCCAAATGAGGGAGGGCTCTTTTTCCATACGGGCGTCTCTTGATACTTAAGATGACGAAAAATTATCCACTAAGAGATGNAAAAAAGATTTGCAAGTAATGATATATCCAACGAACCCATCACTATTCCTTCTGATTCAAGAAAATAGCAACCAGCCACTACAAAAGCTATATACAAATTCTGTCCTAATTAGGAGAAAGACACATATTACAATGTTCAACGCAGCTGCTGTCTATCTTTTCATTCTGGAATAATCACTTTGTCGGGTATATTGACGAAGCATACTAGTATATATATGTGTGTGCTTGTGAACGCCATATAGATGTACAACGAACATCGGCTTGAGTGAATTACAGCACAAAACGCTGATTCGGAGGATTAATTTTCTCTTTGTTGGACTCACACTTTCGGAAGTTGCCGTCATCTACTTTTTATTTTACCCAGCGATGAGTTTTCCGCGACTCAGAAAACGTGCGCACGCACGTTCTCGCACCTGTACATATGAAAGAGGTATGCCATGCACCTCTAGTACGTCTTTCGAAGTCTATGCAAGAAAGCGTAAGTAATAGAGCGGTGACCACTGCGGACATCTCTGTTCTAAGTTTGTTCTGATCTGAACCAATGCATTGTTGGATGTCCCACGAATACTTCTTTTCGGTGTATCGGCTTTCGTATGATGAATACCCTTCCCTTGATGCCGGTCCATTTTTCGGGGTCAGCCCGTCGCAAACGCAGATGCCAGAAAGCCTACATTTTCTGGGTCTGTCGCTTGCGCCTGAGTATTTTCCCCTCTCTACCTTGGTTGCTATTTCCCTCACTAAGATTGTTGTGACTCTAGCTAATGGCGGCGACTACATCGACTCCTTTGGATTCGGACACTAGCTCGACAACAGAGGCTCAGCACTCATAGACTGGAATCTACATGTACTTCTCGCATGACGTTCCCGCAGCATCTGACCACAGATAATTTATATTTACCCTTACACAAACCCGCCTCAATTTGTAGTACGCCCGCGATCATCGGAATAGTGAACATATCTGAGCTTCCCGAAACCCAACGGCGGCGCTGTGTTCACACTTCAATATGATTCTACAGTAGAACAAGTACCCAGATTAGTTAGGCAGCCTTGGTGGTTATATACGAGTGAACAATACCGTAAATATTTATTACTTGACTCGACGCAACTTGATCGAATTGGCATTTTACACTTCTGAGAAGTGTAATACTGGCTTAGGATACTGGCAGGGAGTAATTAGTCATATTTCCGGTGCTTGTATATTTTAAATAATTAAAAAATAGTTAAAAATATTTGTGGTCAAGTATCCTACATTACGATAGTGCATCTTTCTCTTTCTCGTAATGCATTAAATTTCAGCGGAAGCGAGGCTGTGCATTATGAGATATTCGACTATAGTCAGTGAATTCCTATACGTTAATGATCATAAATATTTATTTCATTGCATAATGCATACCAAATGGAGTAAATTTAGGGGTATGCATTGACTTGAGTCGGCTCGACATCTAAAGTGGATGCCTTATTTTATTTTATTTTATTTTTTCAGTTTTTGACTTTAAATACAATAACCCATACTCAGATGCCATCAGAGCTTTGACTACAAGCCTCCCTTGTCCATCAAGAAAGGTTTGTCACCAAAGACATACATTTCTCATGATTATATTTATTAGTTTTCAATTATATATTAAACTCAAGTCTCTCTTATTGTATAACCCCACTAAATGCATAGCTGGACATTTTTTTCCACCGAAATCTATACAATAGGAGGGGTTTGAATTTTTTTGACTGTACTGCCTGTACTGCCAGTGGCAGGACGTGTTGTGTGCCTGAGTTTACGCGACTTGTTCACGTGATGTGATGATTTCGATTCCGCTGAATCCTGCCTTTGGAAGTTATAGGCACTCAAATGGTCACCAGCTCAAATTTTCCATATACCAGTGCTGCCTGACTCTTGATTCCAACACCCGGAACTTTGTTAACATCTTTTTAATTCGCCCTGCCAGAGGTCTGGAGTCTGGACAACCTGAACTTGAGTCTGATCAGGCACTGTGAGGCACTGGCACTGCGGATCCGCTTTCTTCACTCAAGCAGTAATTTAAAACAGGGCTCTGATGGTCTTGGTCCTGCACCGGTCTGTCGGACGTAACCTACCTCGCGAGTGCTATCGGATTTGGGTGGCTTTGTTATGAAGAAATGACATCTTGTTTTCTGTCTACCAAGTTCTGATCTTATTGCACTTGCACTTGCTTCTGCCGTTGTTATTTTATTCCACGTATGCTTCTCTTCAGGCTGGTTTCTATTAGCAATACCAATACTGTGAGGACAGCGAACACGGCACAATCATGATGTATTGAACACGCGACGTCAATTGCGACAGTACTAGTGTGATGCAAGGTCGCTCTACTTATGGCGTATAGTAACCTTCCTTTAGGTCTGGGCTCCAGCGCAATGAATGCGACATTGATTTGCGCAGATATTTGAATCGCCATTGCACACGACCCGCGTGTCCAGCGGCCTATGACTCACCCCTAACATCAACTTCTTCGTGGATGGTATTATATCTAAATGAGGGGAAGGAAATGCATCCGAGAGACCGTGCTAGGCCTTTCCGTGAAAGAAATCTTTCAGGAGAGACATTGAATTTTCGGTACCATCTTTCTTCTGGCTCAGAGGCACGACGGCGCTCAACTTTTCACAATTTCTTTACCGCTAGAAGCCAGGGCCCTAACGTGTATAAAAGCAAACACATTACACCTGTAGTCTTCAGCTCAAGAGTCGTACTCTAGAGTTACCGCAGGCATTTCCTTAAAACCTCACTTTCACTCGTCTTACCGCTTACCGATATGGTTGCTCTCGCTCCCGTTCAGCTTTCTGCGAGCGCTGTGACGCCGACTAGCGGTAACAACTACATTATCCAGAACTTGGGAACCGGTCATGTTCTCGAGGATGCATCCTCGATTACTACGGACGGAAACCCTATCATATCGGACGCACAAGTATCTAATAGTGCGAGCCAGATTGTAAGCCCCGACTAAAGCTCCTAGCCTCGAGATAAATCATAGCTCATCTATACTGCGTTAGTGGGAGTTCCTCACTTATCCGTCGAGTGTCAACGCGACTGTGTTCACCATCCAGTCCTTGTTTACGTCCCAGCACGAATCGAGCTTTCTTGGCCGTGGGGGATATGTTCGCATCGATACTAACGTAAGCGAACTACTCGAGCGTATTGCGTAATCGAAAGCATACTCACTTAGTTTTTACAGACGAACAAACTCGTTCAAGGAGGTGCGCCGCTGGCTTGGACGCTTGTTGAGGCCGCGCCGAGCCTCTTCCAGTCAGTGCACTTCTCATCGTATATCAGATAGCAGATTAACACAAATGTTTCGCCTTCTGTGCACTTGTTCGTTCACTTTGCAGGTTGGTTCCTTTCGATGGCGTCATATCCTCGGACGGGAAGCTTGTGGCTACTGACATAAACAGTGTAAGTACCAAATATTACTAAAATTCTATCATATACTTACCATAGACTTGATGTTAAGGCCATTGACACCACAACGCCTACCAATAACCAGGCGCAGCTGGAAGTAAACATTGAGTCGCTCGAGCAGCTTTGGACGTTCAACTCGGCTTGAGCTTGTCGGAAGCCTGCCAAATATAACTATTGTGAGATAGGTCGAGGGGATGAGGGATGACTATTTTTCGGGATATTGTTGTGTTATGCAGTTCAAGAATCATGTTTGCGTTTGAAGTATATACACTTCATTATGCACCATATTCAACATACGCGAATACCAAGTGCGAGGATGCAAGTTGTAAACTCGGTTGTTTCGCTCGTGCAATCGGTCAGTCTATGTGCTAAATGCAGCACAGACAATATTATAATATTAGTCTCTGGACAATTACGGACTACTTCTTTCTTTAATCATCTCTGTCACGGAGTAGGGTTACGTCTTTTCACAGAATGGTTTGGATATCGAACAGAATCCTTGTGACCAGAGATGTTTCAGGAATGCGTTTCTTTGTAGAGGCCCATACAATTATGGTCACCTCTACGAGTCATCTGCAACTTGAAGTGTTACAAAATCTTTGAGAAACCGAAATAAAATGCCCAAAGTACTCATCACTCTACAGTCTGATTCGTACAACGAAACGCTCGATACAAATGTCTACAATCCTTCCTCTATCTCTTCAAGTCGGGCCACTTGCCTAAACAAAGATTTAAGTTAGATTCAGGTTCAGAAAGCCACAATCAATATTTAGACACACCTATCTCTTCCCGCCTCCTGCCATCGCTGCAATTGTGCGATCTCATGAACCTGGAAACCAAATATTTTCGGCCTATATCGTTCTGCTTTCAGTGCCGCTGCTGCCGTGCTCACGCCCTCACCCACACCCTCTGCAAGAATTTCTGGATCCTCTCGTGCGCGTCGGCGTCGGGCGCTGTCGGCCGTATCATTACTGCGCACGCTGCCCGAGAGCAGAAGCGTCATATCTGGTTGCCCGCTCTTCGGTGGGATCATTGCAGGGTATACGAGAAAGAGCATGTGCGGGAATGACGTGCCGAAATACGCGCCGTCAATGGAACCGTGCCGCGAGGACTTGGGCGAATAGATGTCTTCACATCGCCCGCAGTACAGCTTGACAGACTTCTCGTAAGGGATATCGCTGAGGCCAACGGGGAGGAGCGGTTGTGACTGGCAGAGGACACGCGGGCAGCGGCCGAAGTCTGCTTTTTTGTATTTCTCCAGCTGAGGGCCAAGTCAAGTCAAGAAAACCATGAAAGAGAGCTGTGTACCATTTTTGCTAATCCCCGGGAAGTGATAATCCATCTTGCATGGATAAGACCATAAAGAAGACGTGCTTGTACATCTAACGAGCCTCGGAACTCGTCTGCGATCTCGTCGTCTACAAGTAATTTTGTTAACATTTGCTATAGAAAAATACGCGGAGTTGCACACCGAGGTTGTCGGTAATAAGATCAAGTGCCTGCGAGTAGTTTTGGACCTCCGTGTTCAGACCCGTGAGGTTGAAACGATCGAGAATGTAGTCTTCTTCGACTTCGCAGAAGTATTCATTGCCCTTTGAAGAAAGAAACCAAGAGATCCACTTTTTGTTGACGGGAAAAAAAATCAGCCCTCTATTCCTTGTAATGTAAGAGAGGTATTACAGAGCTACAAAAATCAAAGAACGCGATCCATGATCAACTTTTTGTTGTGAATAAAAGGACCGTATGACGCACTTGGAATAATCTGAGTCTGATCCTGTCGAGATTTCTTCCACTGCTCAACGCATAATCAGTGTTCAAAACACAACATTTATTTGGTAGTGCAAAAAAGCTGGAGGACACTAACTTGTTCAGAGAAGGACAGATAATGAGGCAGAAAGTGGTGGGAGGAGGTCAAGTTTATTCATTGCTGCCGTCGCCCGCGTCTGGCAGATGGACTTTACCGTCAGTTAAGCTTCCCCAATATTAATCCCGGACCCAGCCTCATTCATCATATAGCAATGCCGCTTAGTTTGAATTCTGTCTCTTACTCCCATCTACCTTGGCATATATTGAAGTCTCATGGACCTTGGACTTGTCAACACGAACGATGATTCTGCAGTGTTTTTTAGCTCTCCAGATCGACCAATTCTGAGGCCCCTCCTCGTTTCCCCAGACCGGCGCACTTCTAGACCAGTGTCATCGCATTCATCCCCAACATCACAAGACATGGAGGAGAGGCAATCCCGAAGCAAGCCTCGGCGTTTGTCTTCTCACCATCTATCTCGGTCGCAAACTCTTCCCAGTCTGTACCCAAGGAGCCCTGTGCGGGAAAAAAAGGCGCCGAGCTCATTGGACACGTCCTTGGAGCCAGACATAGTCTCAAGGCTACGAAGATGGATATTTTGCGTTCTTGTTGGTGAGTCTGTGACAATCTGTCAGATTGTAATAGTCCTGAAGAATCCTTGCAGTGCATTTTGATCTTGACTTAGGGCCTGTCATTGAAGGCATTTGTCCTCCGTTTCCCTTGTCGGCCATCGAGAAAGAGAATATGTTAGATTCTAATTGATAATTCTCACATCGACACGCTATTTAACCCTTTCTTAATAGCTGTTTTTCGTCCCTCCCGGATTCTTTCCGCTATGAGGAAGGCAGTGAAGCACATACATTCCGAATACGAGAATGCTTGCCGGACAAGATTGATGATGATGAAGAGTTCGACTTCTTTGATCGACAGGCTGTCTCTACTCTAGATGGCTTCCTGTATGGGTTCTCATACTTTTCTCGACGGAAAGATGAATTGTCACTGCGCGGGTATGACCAAGTAAGCGTCTCTTCCTGTCTAAAAGAATATGTGAATGAACTATGAGATGTAGCGTTCGTTGATCATCCTTACATATCATCCATGGCCTGCTCTTTTTACTGAGCTAGTGAATCGTCTTGGTTCCATGTATATAGCACATGGAGGGCCTATGCTGGAATCAGCTTGCCATAATATCGCTAGTTGGTGAGTGTCAGCCTCAGAAATTAATGCGCCGTTCGCTCAGCAATTCATTACACACGAAAGGATAGGCCCTATCCAATCGCAGGAGATACATTGGAGCTAGGATTTCTTGGATACGTCTTTAATGTGGAACTACCGGGCAGCTTCGATCAAAAGCAGTCTACTGAGACACCGTTATTTCGTCAAGAATTAGACTCTCAGCTACACGTATGTCATCTGTATAATTATGAAGTCCTCCAATCTTACGACAGCTAGATTCTGGCGTCCATCGGCCCACTCTCGCCTTCACCGCTGTGTTTATTCGCTGCATCGATATCGCACATGTGGTCGATATGGGAATGCATCCTTCTTTGCGAGCCTATTCTTATATTTGGTCAGTCCCCAGCTATGACTAGTCAAGCTGTTTGGTGGCTTCTCGATATAATGAGACCGGTATGACGACCCTGTGACTAATGGCTTCCTTTCCGTTGTTCATGTTTTCTTTTCTTGATAAGATTCCCTTTGCTGGTGACTTTAGACCATACTTTACCATTCACGACAAGGACTGTCGTTCTTTAGTGAACAAAAAACATCCGAAGACGGGGTTGTGGCTTGGCGTGACTAATCCGTTGTTCGAGGACATGTGCAAGCACTGGCCACACAAGCTTAGTTTAGGAAGAGAGGCAAGTTCTCACAAGTAGGTCTATCTGTCTGCAAGAACTCCATGGTATATACTCATACTCGATTATTTTGAAGGCGAGNAAAAAAAGACTATAAGAGCGGCCATAGCCANCCCCCCCGCCAGGGTGGCAGACGAAGACACATAACCGATACATCTCGAAGGATAAAGAATTACTGAAGCGTTTGGAGACAGAAATAGAAGAAGGTGGCATTTTAGGCAAGATTAGAAGCAGTTGAAACCTGAAGTAAACTATTTACGATTGGCTCCCACAGATGCTGATGGAAAATCTGCTCTCCTCCTACGACGTCACTTCACCAATCGTTCCGTGCAGTTTCTCGTGCCTCTCAATCGCTATCTCCACACTCTCATTCCTACGATTTCTTCCACCGCCACCCACAGTGATACCAGTGAATCTTCAAATCCTCACAACTCCCAACCTCGTCCGCAAAGCTTGTACTCGCTGAAGCCATTTAATCGGGATCACTTTTTTGCGTCATTGAAGACGCACGGATCTCCATTACCTTTCAGGAGTGCCACGAAGCAAAGGGATTTCTACGATCGGTGGCTGCGGAGTTCGTCATTTGGTTTGTGGATGGCGAAACAGGAGGAATCGATCAACAAGTTTATTCAGAAGCCAGTATGATAGGAATGAGATGTAATCATACACATTCTCGCCCTTCTTTGGACTGTTTTTTCTGACATTGTACCCTTTTTCTCTTTCCTTTCTTGCTCTGGCTTTGTCAAGTTGTATGCCAACTACACAATTACCATTCAAATTCGACGTGTACTCCCCGCTTCGTTCAACAGACTGCTATCGGAGTGCCTTTAGACAACTTTCGAGCACATAAGCAATGCTCTCTGAGCGTGAATGACTGCAACAGAGTATTAATAACTTTTGTTCTCTGTTCCTTGAGCGGGAAATAACGGATACGGATCTCGTTCAAGATATGTTTTGTCATCTAATTCGGATTATCACTTAATGTCACTGTTTTTTCTCAAGCGCCGAGTGTTATTTTGTACATATTTTCGATACACCCAGAAAAGTGTTAAAACAATCACAAATCACCACCGCTATTACCGCTTTCCCATATGCGTCAAAAGCGACGTCTCTTGTTCCATGCACATTAATATTCCCTTTTTTTTTCATATCTCCTGTCGCATCATAAGCTCGATGCGGACGAGCTCACGCCTACGCTCGTTTTCTGACCGTTCCACGCTGCACTGGCTTTCGTGTTGCCTACATTGATCATACAATCCCAGAGTGTCCAACTCCATTTCCCCTCAGCGTCCGTCCACTCCTCATCGATTTGCACCCCGACCTGCACGCCTGCTATTGTTCTTCCCACTCCGCCATTTCCCATAGCGTAGCCCTTTAGTCGCAATCTTCCTGATTCATCCGGTACCGGACTGACACTCGCAATGACCAAATTCACTGGAAGTGCAGTTGTGGATGGGATTTTGTCCCAGACCGGCGCGGCTTCTTCAGCTGTTGACAGCAGCTAGGAGACTCGCCGTGAGCGACGGTGATACGATCGACCCATTTCACCCAGCGTGCGCCTGTGTAGCCAGAGGATAACCGTGGTCCGGAGAGAGCTGCTGAGCGTTCATCTATTGAATTTAAGCAGATAGTTGTCAACAACGTATTGAAATTTATTGTATTTTAATTTGACGGTCTAAGGAGAACATCGCGCAATGACGCCATTATTCCAGGTGACACATCCCGCATTGACACGCACTCCAAAAGAATCTTCCAATGCCAAAGCACACATGCACTTACAGCGTTTCGGAAAAATTTTGTCAGTGAAACCTTGCAAAAAAAAATCTAAGAAATTTGACCTGATTGCCTTTCTGAGCAAAGACGCGCGCGTCGTGCAGACTCCGCTTTTTTTTGTTATTTGGCCGTCATTGCCATTTCACCAAAAAAAACAACCAAAAATCTCACAAAAAGGTTATGTGGTCGATAAGTTCTATAAAATACATCAAAATATTCCCTGTAATAATATGCCACTGCTGCCGTTAGGCCTGTATCTTGAGCAAGAATGAGTAAATACAATCTCACCAGCTTTCTCGTAAGTGGACAAGTTGGGAAAGTAGCAAAAGCTATAGATTTCAAGCCCTCATGCATTTGTTGAGGGTTCCCCCATGCACACCTGAATTTTTGTCTCAAGTTGACATGTATTTCAACAAAAGTAATATCTTAATACATCCTTTAGGGAGCTATCAGGTTCTGTGCACAACCAGGCTCTTGAGACATTACTGTAATGCCAGTAGGATATTTAGGTCAAAGAGATTATCAATGTGTTTTTGTGGCTAAAGTTTGGATTGTGACATGGTGGCTACTTACCAAAAGCAGACAAAATGCTTACTAAGCCTTCTAGGATCACTTGTCAATAGGCATAATTGCAATAAAACATTTCTCCAGCCTCAATGTGTTATGCTTATTGCGTATTATGCTTATATACAGTAATGCTTATAGAGAGGTTCTATGTATGCAGCTAAGAGTAATTTTCCATTTTTGTACACCCGTACAAGTCGCACGTGATCGTCAATTGGTCTTAAGCTCGCGCATAAATCCGTCGAGTCTGACCTGGGCTTAGCCTTCGCTCGAGAACAATAACTCATTTTTTTTCGGTAAAACTGTTGTACTGTACATATAAAATATTAGCTTGGAGGTGCACACGGCATCGTCTATCAGAAGGCCTCTAATCCTTTTCATAGATAATCGTGACGGGGCCGCTTTTTTTTGTAACATAACCATCAGTCTATTTGAGCGCTTTCATTTCGACAAAATTAGACTTACTATTTCGGCTTTCCCTAGATACACGATACATCAATAAAGATCCTAATGGCTTGTGACAAGGTTACGTACCTTTACCTCCCATTTAATGCGAGCTTCGAGCTCGGTCGTCCCGAAATTCAGCTCGATATCGAACGACGCCTTCCAATAAGCCCTTGATGTCCCCTGAGACAGAAATTCGAGCATCGAAGAGCTCCGAATCGATTCAGAGCACAACTCAGAAAGGTCAGCTTCTAGCTTGCATACAGTCTTGAATTTATCTGCAATGTATTAGCAAGCTTGAAACTCAACGTGTTGTATCGATCACTTTTGTTTTCATTATACCACCTCGGTACAGGTAGATCACCGTCATAGCAAAGAAGCTCAGTCGTGAAGTGCTCGGCACTTTCTTTGTAGAAAAGTTCTTTAAAGTACGATTCGCGAAATACCTGAGCCACTCCGATTGGTGCACCCTGTGTATTTGTTCAAAATCAATATTTTTTAAACTCCGAGTGACAAAGCAGGGATTTACCTTTTCAGCAATGCAATCGAAGACTGGGCCAATGTACGAGCCGTCTGTCCCGGGATGAACAAGTTCCATACGCTGTCGGTGGTCGGAAAGAAGGATATTGAAAGGGACAGAGCATGTTGTTCCGTAGGAAGTCTTGCAAGCTCGGCTGGTTACCAAGTTGTCTAGGAAATGCAGAATAGCGCCGTTGGCGACTGCCTTCGCTCTATTCAAAGTATTTCAGTTTAAAAGAATCCAGTAACATTAACAACACTCACAGGTTCGTGTCCGGGCGTCGAATGAGAATACCGTCAGGTTCAAGGGCTTCCTGAAGCCGACCCAAGAGATATGGGCTCGCCGCAAAGCCACCTACCAGCCAGACCGGCTTCGTAGCATCTAGTGATTAGCGAAGGATATAAATTACACAGGTGACTACATACTGTTTTCTTTTTGTCACTCCGACTAACCGCAAACTGGCCCTTTATCGAGTCGACTGTTTCTACGACAGAAGAAGCAAAGCACTCTGCTAGCTCATCACTGAGTGTCCAGATGATATTTAGGTATGTGATTAACGCATGCATGCAGCATGTATGATTGCTCACCTGGTAAGCATCAGAAAACCTGCTCTAATACCTAATTTGTCGTCCCGTGTCCGGCGATCGCCTACTTTCAATAAGCCACGCTCTCCATTGAACTCCTTCTTTGTTTTCGTTTTAAATTCGTCGTTGATCAATCCCTTCAAAGTCTGTTCGTCATCGTATATCGAACTTCGTAATTTTCCTGTCGGTCCAATAAAGTCAATGAACCCAACGAGCTAAAGCATTTGTAACCCTTACTCTGTAATAATTCTAGGCCATTTATATCTACAAAGACGGAGCCCGCGAATCGACCTTGAGTATAAAACAATAGTATAAGAATTCATGAATAAATTGCAGCACAATTCAGAGAGGAAGGCTCACAGTCTGGAGGAGCACATTCCCTAAGCTCAACAGGAGATGATTTAGTCACTTCGTAGGTGCTCATGTCGACTGTTCCGCCTCCAGCATCTGCGATGACGAATCGAAAGCCGGCCTAGTTTCATTAGAGGTAAGTTGCATTGTCTCAATCACTATGTAGCTGGCATTCTTCGTAGTTCTCACCTTAAGACGAGCTGGGCCAAGTCCACCAGACAGACAAGCCAATGCACTTGCTTCACCTTCCGTGACAAATTTGATACGTTTACGACCCTCGTCAGTTTCAGGAACTAGTCCGCCTAAAATCGCACTGATTCGGTAGCGCTGCTGGGATAGACCGGACCATCCATTCGGATGACCGAGGACAAAGATTGCCTGATCCTTTACTTGCGCCCACAAGGTCTCACCATCAGAATGATGGGTTTGGATATATAAAGCGGTTTCTTTGAATAGGTAGTGAAGAAAATCTCCCATGACCTGCTCGGCTGTCTTCCCATGAGGTAGCTCTCCTAGTTTAAGCCCATTTGTCTGCATAGACATTCCCTGAGGACGAAGATGCATCTTGAAGCTAAACAGAAAGTTTCAATGGATGTGAAGCAAAACAAAATTTAATAAATTGAATTTTACTGCTCAGCCCTGAACCAGCCATAGTATTCTGCATCTCCAGCAACAGTATCAAGGACAGTCTCGGCTCCAATACCTTTGATGGCCATGTCCTCATCTTCATCATAATATATGATCGACGGGATCTTGCTGTTCGGCACAGTTTGGCCAGAAAAGCTGCCCCAATTTCGAGGTTACATGGGTTTGAATATGATGCATTTGATAATCACCTTGTTACAGGCATCACGTCAGGAATTTCTCCAGGACGCAAGATGGCGTACGAAACGCCACTGAACGTAGTTCCAACGTCAATGCCGATCACGATACCTATACGATAGCCTGAGTATGGTTGCTGTCGTAGCAAGCGAATTGAGGCCATAGCGAGAGCAGATACGGGCTGAGTGACGAGGAACACATTGTTAGGTGGGTTTTAATACTCCAAAGCCACGAAGCCGCCACCTTCATTTACCAGCATACCTCCACCATGAGGATGGATGGAAGCAGAGCATCAGTGTTTCAATACAACAAAGGCAAGAAGATGTGACCTTGTTTAAAAGCACGGCAAAAGCCTCACCGTCGACGCCTGGGAGGGTCATAGGCTTGGCCTTGTTAAGCTCGGACTTCGCCACTTTCCTTCGTCTCCCGTCGAAAGTGATTTCGNAAAAAAGGTAGAGTTGTTTTGCAACAGCAGTACTAGCCAAGCTGAATTTTGCCTCTTGATAGGATCCTTTGCTATGCTGAAATACAAGCTACGTCAGGCGGTGAAGGGATTTCTGGCCTATACGATCTTCTTTTCGCAAATATCATGGACTTTCCTCAAGTGGATGGGAAGTTTTCTGTTGCGGCTCACAAGTTACATCTTTTGCTGTCGAAAGGACAGAAAAGACAAGAGAAGCGACCGAGGATCGACTACGGTCAGCCCACCAAACGAACCCCAAGACCTGGAGTCGCAACCGATGCCTCCAACCCTTAACACCGAACAAACGGAGAACTGGTCAAAAACGCGTGGAGAAAGTCTTGGATCTCGTGTATCTAATGTGAGTAAATACGAAGAACCTTCTTCACGGAAATTAACACGCTACTTGTAGGACCGTTTGTTGGAAATAGATGGTAACGGCGATGCGACGAAGGAGCTCTTATCGGTGACGAACAAACGTGGCATCAATGAACGAGGTCATGGTACTTCAAGTATGCAGGGTGGTGATGCTCTGGCGATCGTAAAGCCATCAGCGTACGAGGAGCCACGAATCAATGACAAATCATACGACATTCCGGCCACGAACGATGGGGACAGCACTCAAACAATCAAGGCTGTGCCAGATCCGGACGTTCAAATGGCATCCATGAAAGACACGCAGAAAAAGAAGAAAGATAACATTTCTTCAGCCAGTGATCAGAAGATACACGACACTAAGCCAAGCGAAGTTTCGAGCAAGCAAACTGACGCTCAGCCTCCCCGCGTTGATTCTAAACAGATTCTTGAAGAAGCAGCCAATCCCATGTCGCAGCAGAAAACACGAAAGAGGCAGAAGCCACCTAACGTCGATACAAGGCCTACACGACGACCGAAGAGCAGCGCATCCCACAAAGCTGATTTGAGCCGAGTTCCGTCCCGCAAGGACAGCAGCGAGCCAAAGCGTACCATAGAATCACCTTCTAGCACACCGATCGCGCCTACTGCCGCCTCAGGTCAATTTTCTCTTCTTCCAGAGGCACTATCTGCCGTCACAAAACCACAAAACATCAGCGCAGCGCAACGATTCTTCCGCGACAAGGCCAGCCTATGCTCGCAGAAGGAGATTGTTGACATGTGCGAAGCGCTTAACGGGCTCATTGAATCACTGGTATTTGATTTGATAAAGGAACGCGAAAGGCTGGCCGATACTGTCAGCTCCAGTGTGCATGTTGACGTAGATAGCGATTATGGGGTCGAGCTTAGAATTGCAGACCTCGTGGAGAAGGCACTAGGGAAGCAAGTTCATGATGCCGTATTACATTCCAGTGACCATGAGCCGAAGTCAGCAGAGTTCGAGGGTATCATGCAAGATGCCTGGCAAGCCTGGACGACATTTTGCCTACATCTGGCTATGCAGCCTCTGCTTTTCGGATTCAGAGTGCGGACTATCAGTGAAGTTGAAGAGATATTCCGTGACATGGTACATCAAGGTCTGTATTCCAGTTCCCTGAAAGGAAGGAAGGAATGCTGATCTGTAGTTTTTCGTTTTGTTTGAAGAACCAGAAAAGGCTCGCTACTGGAATGACCTCAGGACAGATAATCATCCGATGATGACGACGATTGAGCCACAAATTCGAGAACTCGTCAAGGATATTTCTCCCATCGCCGAGCCAGCATCTGGAGAAGCTGAGGCTTACTGTCTCTTAGAAGGAGCATATCAGCGAATCCTCGAACGTGGTAAGATAAATGCACTTATATAGTTATGACGGGGAGTAACTGGCACTTCAAAGCGCACACAGCCAACGAGTATCAGCCAATCGCCTTGCATTGGCGAGCTATGCTACACAAGCACGACAAGAACCTTGCACCCTTCACTGATGCGATCAAACAGACGCAAACAGTGCTTTACCGGGGACTTATGGAAATGTTCGACCTCGCGGGAGAAAAGCATATTCCTTCCGTTATTGACAGAGATCGTTTCCTGAGGTCGAGTTTAGAAATTGTCGAGAGTGCGTCCAAGTTGGCAGAGCTGATGAAAACAAGTTTCTTCTCGACGAATCTCGAAGTCTTCCTAATCGCCCCGGGAAGAGAATATGATGGCTCGCTCATGGAAGACTATGCAGGAGGAGGCAGCAACGTGACGTGTAGTATACTTTTGGGTTTGCGGGAGCTTGGGCTTGCAGGAGAGACGAGGAGGGTTCTGTTGAAGCCGAAAGTCTTGACTGCCTGAGATTCTGAACTGAATGCAAGAACTTTTGGAAGTAAACTATGGTCTTTACTGTGCGTAGGGTTTGAGTAAATCCAGTCCACAGTATTTATGGTGTTTGTGCACATACTTGTATAAAAAAAGCTGGAAATTTTCAAGTTGAAAGGAGAGCCTGGAGAGAGCGTGACAGGGTCCATCAACGCTCGCTTAGAGCTTAGACGACCGTCGCACGTCTTCCATGCGACTACCATTATCATGGCACCTGCAGAGCGTCCCGCCCTCGACGCCGCCGTCGTCGCGGGGCCTGCCGTCCTTTTAAAGCGCGACATTCCCTNCCCCCGTGCCCAGTGACCATCTCAGCGATGGGGGCCGCTCCTTGACGCGCCGTTCTCGTGTCCGTCGCAAGAATTCTCATCGCGATGACGACTCTTCCTCCGATGTTTTCTCCACATCCGGCGATATATCGAGCAGTCAACNTTTTTGTAAAAATTCCGCCCTTAGACGCTCGCTCGAGCTCGTCGCCAAAAAGCGGTGTCAACTTCGAGGTTGGTCTTCGGTGACAGTGGATGTCTCTGCGCGAGTTGACTTTTTTCCCTGTCGATCTAGCCTACTGTACCACCTCGACCAGATCGCTCACCAAGGCGGCTTCAACCAGCCGGCGATTTTCCGTCAGGATTAGAGCAGCCGTGGACACGACCTCGGACGCTAAGTAGTGGTGCAGCTACGTCGCGTCATACTATAAATCAGGAGCGGGGAAGGGAAACGTGCTCAGAAAATGGCCTGCATAGGCGAGGCCAACGAGTGAGCGAGATATTTTGTTGCATCTTTCGTGAATGTTTCTGACTGTTTCTCCAACTACTAATTAGCCTCGGGTTTTGAGCTTACCTAGACATGCTTTTCGCACTGGTTCGCTCTCCGATTCTTCGGAGCAACCAAGTCCATTAACCCCCAATGCCTTCAACGATATTCCTCCAGTGCCTGTCTTTGCTCATCACCACCGTTTTCGTCACCAGCCTCGCGACTCTGGCGTCACACATCAGTCTACAGCGTCGAGTTCTCTATATCCGAAGTCGACGTCTACTGATGACTCTTATCTATCACCTCCTTCCCTTCCTCCGAACGATATAGATGACCGCCTTATCATCACAGTTGACCCTGAGGACAATCCGCACGTCAACGAGCTTCATGAGATGGTCGCAGACGATGTTTCCTATCGCCTCCGACTGTTAATGCAGAACAATTACTACCTTCCGCCCGCTCATTCCAAGCCTTTCAGCGAGTACCCTTCTCTAGACACACCTAAGAAATCACTCAAGTCTTCTTCGCCGACATTTTTCGACATATTCAAGGTCGGTAAGAAAAAGAGCGCGACGCCAGATCCAAAAGCAAACTCGCCATCCACCGCGCCTATGCTGAGAACGACTTCGGACTCATCTACACTATCTGGCCTTATCCGGTCTCAACAACCAGCGCATCCTACTCAGCATCCCAATGTGACGGCGGCGCCCCAGATTCGACAGGACTCAAAGAAAGGTCGCGTCGTAGTCGTTCGCGAACGCATGGAAGATATTAGAATTGTCGCGAAACAGGTGGAACAGGATCTTATAGTACGAGAGGCTGAGCGTCGTCGGAATGGTAGTGAACCTTCGCATTCTGAGGATCTACGCGATGGCCTCGTGGACCCAACAGACTTTGTCGATCTCCCGCCAGTAGCCACGAATGTTTTTTTTTGGTCCTCAGGCGTCTTTATTTAATAGCATAGGTGTCGAAGCATCTATCGGCGCGGCTTTGCTAGCTGATCGCCTTCCTCCTTCTAGTCCTGGAGTCTGGTCTGTCGATACTGAAGATGAAGCTTGGCGAAAGGCACTTCTTCATGCAGCTGTTGGTCACTCGTTGAGCAACTCACCTGCTGCAACACCTGCCCGGTTGTCCCCTGGGTCCAGCCCCTTTCCCGCCTTCGATATTCCCTCATCTCCCTCGCCCGTGTCCCCTTGCTCGCCTAAAGCGCCTCTCCTACTGGATTCTTCACCTTTTTCTACTCCGCTCTCGCATTTTGCGGATGGTAACGGGCACTTGTCCGCAGCGCCAGCGGTGTCCAACACGACGAATAAGGCAAGCAATTTCGGAACCGGTAAAAGGCGCGAACTTGGACAGCGCATAACGAGTCATATGGGTGAGGAGGTGGTTGNAAAAAGGCAACGTTACTCCATCGCTTGTCTTACATGAAAACCTGAATATTGTGGGTACAGAAAATGAGCGTCGGCCTTCTGACAGCACTGAGGGAAGTCGAAACTTGCGCGTTTTGGCGTCCGGAAGTTACATACCCATCCGTGCATCGTCCCCAACAGTAATGACAACACCTCTCTTACCTCCGCCTCGGCACCTTCACCCAATGACGTCTTGTTCAAGTGATGCGCCAGTTGGCATCGGATCCGCACAGGGCGGTGAGGGTCCATTTGCTGGCGATGTCGAACTTCCGCAGGTAGCTCAGGACGACGCGACTTCGAGGCTTTCAGACGCGTACGAATCACATATTGGGCTTAGTAGCGCGTTTGGAGAGGTGACGACTCCAACTTCTCAGCATAACTCGGCAACATTATCGGCGGTCAAGGGTGTTCCACATGGGACATTATCAATCTCAGAGAGTACAACAAGCGGATCACATTATTCGGACGATGACTATGATGGAGATGGGTTCCATACTCCTAGAGAGCACATGCTAGTATCTACAAATGTTATATCTCGACCTTCTTTGTCCATCACTTCTGCTCCCCGTGCTTCGTCTGAATATTCCCAACCTTCGCCTACAACATCTGCATTTCGCGACGCCTTTGATTATAGCCCGAACATGGGCAGTTCTCCTGCGCATTCTGTTATCAATACGCTTGGTGTGGGCTTACGTTCGTCTTCGGAGCTTGACGATGTGCGTTACGCTGCTGTTTCCCCACCACCACGTGTATCATCCTCGCTCGCCCATGCCATTCTCCCTCTGCCTCCGCGTCACCGTCGTGTTGACCGCGATATGTTCTTGCATGGAGAAGAGGAAGAGCCGCCCACGCCGACGAGTCGTACGCATGATCTCATCCATAGACTAGGTGTCCCGGACGCTCGCTTAGGCTCGTATCCGACTTCGCCAATCTCATTTTTTGACGCAGTCGAAATGCAGAATCAGGAAGAGGAAGATGATGCGGAGGAAGGTGCTAATGGAGAAGAGGGAGAAGACTCGTCAGACGATGATGAAGACGATGACTCGGAGCATGACTCGGATACGTGCACGGACGACGGAGATGATGATTTCAACGACGAGTACGAGTCTATATCGGGGGCTACTGGCGGCTACCAGAGTGACTCAGTGGGCGTTGCTATTATTGACCCGCGCCCAACCTCGCTGCACAATGTGTCGTGTGAGCCCAAGACAACCAACACATTCACTCGTTTCCAAAACTCCTCATCGCCACAGCTCTCGTCTGGTCCATCGGGTGTTAAAGTGGGTTTTGACAACGTTCCACAGATGGATATTTTGTCTAAAAAGCAAGACAAGCTGCACGAGATTCTGCCTGATCCACCTCGGGTCTCGGAGTCAACTTCGGACAGGATGAAACAAGAGATATCTGTAGCTAAATCTAGAGAAGTGACTCGTCCTCAAACGGCGGGATCCAGAGTTGAACAACATCCTTGGACGGGCAGGGCNGGGGGGTCCAGGCATTCAAGGATGGCGAGATGACCAGAATCGTCAGGATCAAGCCATGCGTCGTTTAGACGGGATGTTGATCGAACACATGGAGCGGGAGAAGGAGGTTCTGCGCCGGATTACCACTTCGCTCGCTAAAAACGGTTCCTAGTAGTCCCGCTTTATTATTTCTTTTGGACATTCTTAAACAGCTTGTATACCCGGGGCTATTGGAAGGTATCTGTATATTTTTATCGTATCGACCCTAACATTCTTGCTTCATTTCGCGTCTACCTTCGGCGTCCAGTATCTTTATTTACCGCTTCACCTGCTCATCCAACCTGCGTGCCTCTCCTTTATTGTCGGCTTGTCTCTTTTGATTTTTATTTTCTTCGCATAACATTCTGTGGATATCTTACATTTTCTTTGCAATGTTGCGAAGGTGTTAGAGCTGTCCGTTGTATTATCTAGACTTATTACCAGCTTACATTTAGTTAAAGGAGTTTCACTGAAATTTTAAATCGTATATTTGTCGAATTTCTATGATGAGCGTAATTTAGACGCGTGTTGGATCTGGATGAATGACTACAAACACCGCTTTCGTCCGCCACTCGCTAATAGGCAGCACTTAAAAGGGTTTTGCACCAAGTAGTTCTTGCTCCCACTTACCATGGACGACGACAGGCACGTAGGGGCTTACTCGTGGCATCAGGTATGTACACAGCGTGCCGTCACGTTGTTGCGTTGCATTGTCTAATCTGTGCTTTGTGCGACAGTCGCTCGACCAGGTAACCATACGTCTCGCCACGCTGCTTAAATGTTGCTCACTCGAGGTTGTAGGCGACCGTAAACATTTTCGTGCCACATGAAACGATTCTTGATGACCTCGAGGTAAGCACGTATGTCACGACTACTCATTATACATTGTACATGACTGAACATGGTTGATAAGGTGGTCGTAGACCCGCCATATTTGATGGTAGGTATCCGTTGCCAAACACCGCTTTTGAAGGTAAATTACAAGCATAGCTAGGAGTGCTTGTGATTACGGCGCCGCTAACTATTCCGTAGGGCAAGATTTATGAAGCTGTCAATAAGGAAGCAACACACTGGAACTTCGAGCCAACAGATAATCCTCGGCGACGCACTGCCTCTACTGCCTCGACCCTTTCAACACAGTCATCCTATGCTTATGTCTCGGATCCAGAGATATCTAGCAGCTTCGCCGCGTCCCTCGACAGTGCACAAGTGTCAGACAATGAGTCGGACAACGCGTCGCCCGAACGTGCACAGGATGAGCAGCGTATGGGTGCAACCGTCCCGGCGTTCCCACAGCGTATATTTGCTTCGTACCCCGGATCTCCGCAGGTGACTTCAATGGAGTCATCACTGTCCTCCCTGGACTCTCTCCAACCAAGTCGATCTGCACGACNTTTTGACCATCGTCCTGGTCAAAGAAAGACCAACTTATTGGCCGAGGGTAATCGACGGATCAATATTGGAATCATACTCTCCTACGCCCATTGGGCCGTTTACTCTCGACCTCGAGGATGAGCGGAAAAAGTACAATGTCGACCCTACGACCCTTGGATTGCTAGGCGAGGAATACTTTAAAACTCGGAATGATAAAAACGAAGCATTTGAATATTTTGTGTAAGTATATTGGAACTATGGACATCACACATCTATGCTGACTACCTCCCAGACGATCATGGCATTTCTTGCATACTCCATTCTCGGCCATGCGCCTTGTTGCCCTTTTTCTCCCTGTAACGACAGTCATATCTCCTCCTAACCTTTCTTCTTCACCTCAATCTTCCTCCTCTTCCTTACCCCGCCGCGGGACGGCCGAATACTACGTCCATTGTCTAGGCGGGTCAAGTGGTCTAGCTCAACTCTTCCTCGAGGCAGGACTCGCCCACCTTGACGGCATCGCATCTAAACTCCTTTCCTCTAACTACTCACCACTCAATTCCATCCGGCGGATTGAANCCCCCCGCTACACCAGCTCGCAGAGAAAGCAGCACTCAAATATGGAAGCGCGACCGTGCATGCGCCAGGACATACTTCGAACGTGCGCGTAAGCTGGCTCCGAGCATGGACAGCGTCATCCCTTACTTGCCAGAGGATACGGACCTACGCGGTTACGATCGACCGGGTCGATCACCGAGACGGACTGGTGCCGGGCAATCGGAAGACGTACAGGAACCAGAGTTGCAGATGCCCTCTATTTATGTAGATCAGGGTGAGACCTTGAGGCCGGATTCTAACCCTTCAAAAAGTGAGGAAATAAAGCCGGATTCCACCGTGCGCTTGCGCAGGCGACGGCAGCAGGCATCTGAGGTACTGTTCGAGCAGACAAGCTCGGACGATGAGGAGGACAGTACATGGTATCTCTACCTTCCAGGGCTTGTCGGTGCAGGAACCGCTCTGCTTGTTGTCAGTATTGTGGGTGCATTGAGCTTCCAGTCGTGGCGGAAAAATCACAATTGACTTCTCTGGGCAAATCGCCCTGCCTTCGTGAGTCTCATAGATATTTTCGTAATTCTATTAACTTAATGTTTCGTAGAAAGGAAGGCTGTTTTACTCCGCTGATATAATGGCAACGTGACAGACTCTCAGCATGAATATGCATTAAAAGTTCGCGGGTAAGACGATCTTGCGGTGGAGGTCGAAGTGACGATTTATACGATTTTAATGACTAAAGTCGATCGTTTNCCCCCCCCCCCCTTTCTGCACTGTGTGGTTGTCTGGGTTTTCCTCTATAGATCAATGCTGGTCTTAGTCTCCTTTGAATTGATGTCGTTGTAAGTACCCACTGTACCGCTACTCATTTATTTACACGTTGTATCTGGAGAATTTTCCCGCGAAGCTGGTACTGGTTTTTGTTTGCCTGCATTGCTTCTATTTCTCCCGACACTGTGCGAAACGTTATGAAGCAAACGCCAGTCTGGCTGATCTAGATCTTTCGTTGGCTTTTGCGCTATGTGTGTCTTTTCCATACCCGTGGACTTCTCTCTCGAGTCTGCTATTCTCGGTTCTTCCATCACATGTTCTACTGCATTATTCATGATCTGTCTTTGAGAAAATGCAGACGCATAGGTCTACATATTTGTTCTAAAGACGTCCAGAAGCTCATCCAATTTGTGCCGTTGACTATGCACTAAGCACGCTGGCATTCCTGATTCGGATTTCTCAGGCTTCTGTCTAAGATCCTGCTTGACTCACTGTCTTCGTGTCGAACTATTTTTATACTTCACATGCCGACGCCGACGAGTCTCCGTTGTGCAGAAATTTATGTCAAACAAGTGCCAAATACCACTATTTGCGCAAGTCACTAGATAGCTACATATTCTAAAAGTGCGTGCATGGATCTACTTTCCCCGTGCACGCATCTTCATGAACGTTTTTTTTTAATCTGGTGGGAGCGAACATATCTTGTGCCCTTGACACGGAGGGAAATTACGTGTGCTAAAAGCGCCGCCGTAATTTGCTTCAGTATAAAATGTCGCTGCCCAATTAATCTCTAGTACATTTATATGATTTTCACCTTCGGGCTATTGAGAGCTATGCTTATCTTCTCGATCACTGCTTTTGCTATCACGATCTTCAGCCGCCAGGCTGTAGTGAAAGCTGCGACGGGAGTGACGACTTTCAACGACGTGAGTCACTCCATTCATTTATATCTTTACTATTCTAACATCTATCATAAAAATACTCAACGCAATCAAGCGTCGCGTGCTCAGGTTGGCAGAAGCTGTTACGATTGTGGCTTATAGTCATCGACAAGGGCTATGCACAGGTTTCTCGCCGACGAACTCGCAGGGTAACAATATATTCGCTGCAGTGAGTTTCAAACATTTTCATGAATAATCAGGATTTACTCTAGTTCTTTGTTTGTCAGGCTATTGGTGACCTCAGTCCCATATGGACGGGTACGAAAAACATATTTACCGTATTTTAGTATAAGTACTCATCAACCCTATTCCGGATCTTCGTAGGCCCGAAATGCGAAGGTACCCAGGATCCAAGCAAGTGGTACGTGGCATTTTCCGCTGCCTCTCACATTCCACAGTAGCGAGGATATCACGGGGCTGACGCGTTATGTGTCATATTGAACCACACAGCACAGGGACCGGATCCTGTTCGAACTGTGTCGGTCCAGCGTGTCCTGACCAGGGCACTTGCGGAGAGTGCTTTCAGATCTCTTGTGCTAGTTCTCTTGACGGCGAAACATCTGGCTCATGCACTGGGAACACCATTTTGGTAAAATATCCCCTTTTGTTTCGTAAGAGGGCAATGGCTGAAAAGAAAATGTTGCTATACATAGGTCAAAGTCATAGGTGATCCTCTTGTTTTGCTGCAAGACACCTACTTATCATTAGGTGTCAGTTGCCCATCTGAGCACCCAGAAAACTACTGCAAGACGCCTCAGTGATTTATAAAATTTCGCTTCGTTTGCAGCTTACTGAATGCACTACTTCTTCAAAGACGGTACCCCCTGATCAAGCATGCAATGCTGCCGGCGTCAATGCGTTCGATATCGCAACGACCGCGCGAAGCACCCTGTCTTCCTTCATGAGTGTGCTTGGCTTAAGTGAATTTACCACGGCCCGAATCAAGTGTCGCTTACGCCTGGGCACACAAACTGTTTTCTTCTTCACTCTTTTCGCAGCAAGGAAACCTGAATATAAACATTGAGGTCCCGGTTTCTTGCTGAAAACGGTGCGACGTCGGAGTGAAATAAGGCAAAAGGAAAGATAAACGTGTCGTACAGAATAATAATATGCAAGCAGAGCCTTTTACCTACTCGACTCGTTTTATTTTCACCCTGGAACTGCTTCCGAGGTCTAAGTATACGTTAACCATGCCAACATCTCCAATATTGCTCGGTCCTTTTTCTGGTACTTCTTTCTTTACGACCATCGTCGTCGTCGACTGCGGCCGTTCCTTTTTTCTGCTAATTACCTAGTTTAACTCAACAAGCCAGCGAAGTCACGCTTTTGACCTAAATTTATAGACAGAGATTGTAGCTACACTAGTAGCTACACATTCCTTTTTTCCATTTTCTAAAATTTCAAAATTTCAGGATTAGTCAGGGAAAAACGGGGTTTTTTTTTTCACCAAAGGCTCAGAAAACACTGTAGAGCAGGAAGTATAATTTACCAGATTTCCTAATCTGGCCTCAACAATTACAAGCGCTACTTCTCAGTATTGACACAAATAAGTATTTGGGCTTAAGGATCTTGCATATATAACCTGTAGCTACAGTCTCCTTTTCTTTTTTTCAAAAATTACAATTTTNGGGGGGAGTAGTTGGTTAGGAGTTATGGAAAAAAGCTTTGCCAAATACAGTCATTCATATGAAATGTAATTGGAAAATAAAATACCTAAATCTTACATTTATGTAAAACTAAAAATACACTCAGAATCTTCTGGTTCTCGGCTACATCATTGTAAAATTTGATGTGATTTCATCTTCATATTTTGGGCAAACAAATGAACACCGGGTTCCCACGCCGTTTGTAACATCGTTTGCATCTAGTCACATATGTGCATCAAGTCACACCATGTGACATGTCATTTTCCTCATGATCCTGTTCATTATCATTATTCTGCAAGTGTTCTTCACTAAATATTGATATTGTTTCATATTATTGTACATATAGCTACCGTGAACATGTAAAATTTCTTTCAGGACTTGAATCCAAGTATAATCCCTGCTTTGAGGTCAATTACAATTTCTGTGGGTATGTTTTTCACGTGTTCTTGTTGTTTTCACCACATAACTGACTCAATTGTAAATGGAAAAAATCTCATACTTTATTTATGTATTGTAAGGTTGGAGAAATTAGAAATTGCAAAAAATGGTTAGGAAATGGTGGTCTGTAGCATTTCCGGTGCAGTGGAAGCCACTGTGAAGTGGAAACACTCAAGACAAAATGTGACAAACAACTGTATTGCAAGACCATATGGTAGGAGGTAGGGTCTGCAATACATGTAGTTGTTCATTTGAGTGGTGGTGTTCAAGTGACTGGTGGATGACTGTACCTTTAACCTAATACATTCACATGTCCTTAACCAACACAGTAGAAGGGAATGATAGATACAAGGCATGAAGCAGCATGTTATATAGAGCATGCATATTGCTCTTGTACACCTTGACACCATCATACAGATTTNAAAAAAAATTCCAAAAA
The DNA here is from genome assembly GCA_004802695.1 of Phellinidium pouzarii. Taxonomy (NCBI): domain Eukaryota; kingdom Fungi; phylum Basidiomycota; class Agaricomycetes; order Hymenochaetales; family Hymenochaetaceae; genus Phellinidium; species Phellinidium pouzarii. The sequence continues at coordinate 28,713 of SGPK01000078.1, forward strand.
CATTAAATATTTCGAGCTCTCAGTTTTTGCCGCTAGGGTCCTTCCAAATAAGGCTAGCTTGTGGTTAAGGGTTCGTGACACGTAATGTGATCTGGCCTTTGAGTTTATACCTTACTTCTATATATGTGCCATTAATATTGATTTGGGCGTCTAAGCTATGCAGCGTTCAAGACTTTGGTGTAGAATATCGTGACCGTGAGTCAAGCTGACGAATAAGTCTGGCACAAAGGTTGTAACGCTCCCTTTAATTTTCTGACGTGATGGGGGATGGTCGTGTGCCGGCGGATACGCTTCCCAACCCGGGGTCGCCAGCCAATTAGCCACAGAACCCGTGTGTTTGGCGGGATCGACGGATCCCTTTTGTAGTAAGCATAAGTATTCATATTTACGCTTTTTTATAAAAGACAGAGACAGAAGTGTAGACGATCAGACGATGATAAAATGTATTTCTAGTTAGGCACCAAGCCGGTGTACGTCGTACGCGAGCGCAACGAGCTGACCTTGAATTTGGTTGTACGCGAATATATTCAAGTTAAATTTGCACCCATTGAGTTAAACCAGATGTTCAGACGCAGGCCATCAGAGTGTATCAGTATTTGAGTGGAGAGACTCCTGGAATGACGATCTGTTGATCGTACAACATCACATCAAGCGAAAAGAATAATGGATAAATATTGTCCTTCGCGATTGCCGATGCCGATGCGTTGTCCAGGTACACCTGCCTGTCTGCCAGTTGCGTCCAGGATAATATCGGAATAAATGCAGAATTGGCAGTCGCTTAGTCTCAGCCCCTCAATTTTAAATTAATAGTAATACTAATAAATTAGACCCCAAGTCCGCGGGAATGTATTTCCGGAAAGGGGACGGCTAGTAATCCCAGGTGCTGTAAGGGCCGNCCCCCCCTGCCGACCCGTCTGCGAAGACTCTGCGCGCTTAATGTCTGTTCCCTCCTTCCCTCCTTCTTCTCTCTAGCCCGACGTCGACGACACCCGCGGCAGCATCGGCACCGACGTCGACGCTCTGCGTCTGTCGCGCTCATCGCCCTCGAAGCCGTTCTGCGCATGATATTCCCTTGCCGCTCGCCTTTATCGCGCCTTTCACAGGCTTTCTTCGAGCCCCGTACATCCTCCGCTGGGCGATTACTTCCCAATGGAGGCGCAAAATGACTCAAATACTCGCAAACGTCCCTACGAGGGCAGCAGCGGCGAAAGCGTCTCCAGCACCTGCTTTGCTCCGGATAGCACCACTGCTGGGTCCGTGTCGAGCTCCATGCAAGGAGGTCCTCTGGATTCCAAGTCTCTATCGCGCTCAGGCAAATCTTCGTCAACGTACGTTCCCCCGTCTTTCTTGTCTGCTTCTGGCTTTTAATTTTGGTCCCGCGAACTGCGTGTTGGGCTGTTCAGGGGTTGTCGCCAAAGAGTCACCGTTGTATGCGGAGAGGTACGTGTCTGATCGGTTGCCGGGGGGACATTACATGTGTCTTTTTTCATTACCTATTCTCCCGTATATTTCTTTCTGATTGATTCTGCACAGTGCAAGCGCCTCAAGCTGAAATGCGATAGGAAGATACCGTGCGGATCATGTTTGAAACGCGACACTGTCCAGAGATGTATTTACTCCCAGGCTGCTGTAGACAAAGTGTAAGTTGTCTCTGTCATTCACGAAAAGATCTTGGCTTCTGATACTATCCCTGCCACCTTCTCTCCTCCATTACTTTATCTTTCTATGCCGTTCGCTATGTCTAAAATAACATTGGAACCTCGACGTTCACGCGTCCCTAGAGACGTACAATCGCTCAATATTCGTCTGTCCATCGTCGAAGGGAAACTCAGTAATGTTCCCGATCCTTCTGCTCACGTGCCTGACAAAGCTCAGTTAACACCGTCGTTGGGCGCCTCATTATCGGCCGGAAAGCCTCGCGCATTTCTGGCTGTCGGCACGTATGGTGCTTCTGTCGCCGTCAATCTAGAAGGAGCAGCAGGTCTCTGGGTTAATCATCTCGTTCTCAGTGGACCCACTTCAAGACTTGCTCAATCCGGTGAAAACGCAAGCATGGACGGAGTAGAGTTACAACCCTATCCTACCGTTCCGGAAGAGGGTGTCATCGATTTTCTTACCGACTATACACCACTGTTCCGTGTTCCTGCTTCTCCAACGCCATCTGAAGACGCCGATAGTGATAGTGAAGATGGTGAACCGACCCTTCATCACATTGGTATCTCCCCTGAGCTTGTACTCGCCGCTCTGCCTTCTCCTCAGTTACGCTCGGAAATTTACCCTCGCTTCGAAGCTGCGCACATTATGGTACCCTGTGTTAACTTTTATGTTTTCAAACAGCGCATTGAGGACATGTGTCGCTGGGCTGAAGGCCCTGAAGGTGATTACGGTGAACTGCCTCCGATGAGGCCGTCGCTCAACTTCTTCGCTGCGGCGATAATGGCGATTGCCCTTGGTGCTCAGTGCATGCTCGCAGAACGCGATATGAGTCTCGACGTACACCCCACTTCAGTATCAAGTGAGTTCAGTTCGACGGACACGTCACCTACAACATCCGGACCTAGCTCCAGCGTATTAGACAGATCGATGCCTCCTCCGCCTGTCCCTGAATCGCCCGAGACCTCTGCTTCGCACTTTCCCAGCCCATCACTTCCGAGTATGCTCTTCCGCCTCTCGAAACTCGCGCTCGCGCTAAGTATGGAGCGCATCGGGTATGATGCATTCGATATTGATTATGTCCACGCGAAGGCTTTGCAGGCTCGATTTCTCCTGCTCTCGCACCACGGTCTTGGGACCGGCGTGAATCTCATTTCGGAAGCGAGCGTTACGGAACGGAAGAAGATTGTTAAACGGAGCAAGGGCAAGTCGCGGATAGACGGCGATGGGATGCCAAGAGATTCGTTGATGGCGGATCCAACGCAGTATACGTCAGGGAGAAGGCGGGATAAAGATAAGCGGCGTGGGCCAACCTTGGCTCTTGCCCCGGAAATGGTTGGCATTGTGAGCGAGCTGGTGGGGAATGCACGGATGATGGGCCTCAACCACGATCCAGACCTGTCTGGAGGTGATAAGTTGTCGCTTTACGACAAGGAGATGCGGAGACGACTGTGGTGGGAGATAGTCTCACTTGACGCGTAAGTACTCATTAACTCCTGTTTATTTATTTTTCGGCCTTACGGTTATAAATGCTTTGAATCCGCGCTCTTTCGTGAATTCCAAAATAATACTGAACATAATTTGTTTTTCTTTCATGTAAAAAGATTTGTGGCCGACAGTCTCGGCGAAGCACCTTTCATTCATTACAATTCTGCATCGACCCGCATTCCGTCTGACGTTGATGACGAGAGCTTCGGTCCCGATTCTGCGAATCTTCCTGCGCCGAACGTAGAGTCGCTACAGGGAAATATCGATTACTTTATTCAACGTTGTCGGTGAGTACTTAACACCTCACAATGGCGTAGCTCCCATCTGATTGTTATTCTTTCTTTCACATTCTCTGAATTATTTTGGGATAACAGGCTCGTAGATCTGCTGAAAAGATTAGGACGAAAAACAAGCGCCTTTCGAGAATTACATAGTGATTCTCCTTCGTATGAGACGCGCGACATGTTGGAAACGATAAAGATTGAGATCGCGCAATGGCTGAAGGATCTTCCCGACCTCCTCAAGCTAAAGGATCTACCTTCTCTAGGTTCACTTCCTGTACAGATGAACATGAAGGGCATGTCTCCGCCGAAACGAGCCTCAGCCCCTCCCGGCGACCGTGGAAGCTCTCCACTGTATGATTCTCCATTTCTCATTGCCATGCGCTGCGACCTTGCGATAGCAGCTCGCCACGCCTTCATTATGCTTTGCCTTCCGTTTTCGAAAGATCCTCCCGCAGAGACGAACGTCGACGACTTCGCCTCCTCCTCGAAGAGCTTCGACTCGCTCTTCATGATGGAGCCCGCAATGTATATCGTCCGCACATGGCAATATTTGCACTCTATTTTCAGATACGTACGGCCGTCGATGTTCATGTGCTATTGTTTTACGCGGCAGCTCTTTGATGCAGCCGTCGTTCTTGGTCATATGGCCATACAGCAGCCGCTGTATGCTGCTCCAGCACTAGGAAGCATGCGCGTGGCGGCTGAGGTTCTCAGCGACCCGTCTGTTCTGACGGGCCGCCCAACCGCGTCGGAGCAAGGTAATCTTCCCAGCGAGGCTGTCAGAATTATAGAAGGCCTTATTGCGAAGGCTGAATCCGCACTTACCGGCTCACCAAGTAACGCTTCGTTGGTGAAAAGGAAATACGAAGAGGTGGATAGAGCAGAGACAGATTTCTTGTATCATTTCAGGTTTCCTTACGTCGGCGCGGGCGTAGTTAGTGCCGGGCCTCCGGCGCAATCTTTTACACCTGCACAAAATCTTCTCGGCCCCTTGGTGGCTGATAGCGGAAGTGCGACGACTTCACGCCTTGCTGACCTATCTCAGAAGGGCAATCATGCAAAACCGAGCCTAGGAGACAAGGGTCCGGTGCCCGGCGATCCCAGACCCGCTATGACAAGGTTGAAGTCGTCCCACCCTGGCGTATCGATCGTCGTGCGGCATCAGAAGAGCAAGGACTCTGTCAGGGTTCGAGACAGCAGCAATGCATCCACACGCTCCGATACTCAGATGGCGATTCCCGCTACCCCTCCGCCGCAGCCGAGTCTTCACGTCGTTCAGCCTGTTCAACATCAGGTCACGTCCGAATCTCCGTCGCGACAGGCGTCCTACCAGTTGTCCGCGTCGAAATCGGGGAGTCAACAATATCTCACTCCATCAGGAAGCTCGTCCACTGGAGAATTCTCAAATGGATATCGCAACAACAGATATCCTGCTCCAGCGCCGTATACGCATCCACAGGCATTCGCACATCAAAATATACCGGTCTCTGTCCCTTCGCAGCCACGCAGCTTCAGTGCCTACGCTCCCGGTCCTCAAAATCCCGCTTCTCAGCCTGCTGCGACGCACGATGCTCACCCTTTCAATTCGACGAATGGCGTGGAGTATCCTCTCACTATACACCAGCATCAACAATCTGAATATGAAGCAATGATGCCTAGTACGTCTATTGCTTTTAGATATCATAATCTATGATTCTAATACATGCGTGAACAGGTATGAGCCATACACCGACTGCTGTCACTCCGGACCACCATTTCGTAAGAGGCTCCGCAGATGCTGGTCATGCGGACAGCCAAAACGCACCCATGCATGCTTCACAACCACAACCGTTTCATCTTCATTCTCAGAACCAAAGTCAAGGTCAAGGCCAGCATACTGAACCGGTTCTCACGCCAGCACAGCAGAGCTGGGCTTCCGGTCCTGTCTACGGCCCATGGCCTGGGTACTACCCCCAATAAACTCACTCCCCTCATTTGTTATGACTCATCACGATATCATATTTGAAGAAATCTCTTCCTGATCTTCCTCTTCTCCTTTTTTATGGGTAGTTTTGTATCACTATTAGCTCTTCTATCTCTATTTCTAGGATTACTTTCTCTCTGTTTGTCTAACTATATGCATATGAACCCTCCGTCTCGCGTTTACTTTTTTCGGTTGTTCATATTTCCCAATAGACCTATGCACCCTCCCTGCGGCTCCCTTATGTATCCAAAGGCTCCGTATAGATATTCCGTGCTTCATGCGCGAGCGCGAAAATCTTACCTGTCTCTTCCAGCTTTTTCGGCTTCGGCTTTCACTCAGTGAGTTTTCTTTCCTTGCATTGGGTTATTAGGTAGGATTATCTATATATAAGTTATGTCAGTACAGTGCTTTTGAAGCATCGTGAACTATAGGCAAGTACTATAAGTAGTAGTAGTAAGTTACTAAGTACTAAGTACTACATTGAGAATGCACTAAATGATAAGATCGGAGATAAACTTTGGCGGCTTTTGCAAAAGTTGATAAAGATAGAAAAGCTGATAGTGCAGTATATTAATTATTACAATGTGCCAGTTACATGAAGTGAGTTCCTAGGATAGCTATATATGATTGATACCAAGAGCAACAAAGACAATGTCATGACAAGAAAGCGAGAATGTATAAGTATGTTGGTTGCCGGTAGGGCATGTAATCGTAAAACAGGTCTCGAAAATGATGAAGAGAAGGAGATGTCCGTAACCGGATATGCGTCCCGTACTGTGATTTCCTGCGTGCCTATGCCATGGATAATGCAATTTAATAACCCTTCTTATCCTTCTCCTTCCTTCGCCTGCGTTTCTCCTCCTCGTGACGCTTCTCCTCTTCGAGAGCTGCCTCGTCCTCTTTCTTCGCAATTCGCATACTAAGATACTATGAGAGTGATGTGTTAAGGTCGAAATTATAATGACAAACCTTCTCAACTCCTCCCTTCTTAGAGCATCAGCATCTGCCTCCATGTCATCATCATCATCGTCACTAAAGACATCATTCTGCATGTAGCGATCTCTGTCCTTCCCGAACAGCTTCCAAATTTCCGAGCTGATGTCGTTGCGGCCAGTGGATACGCCAGGACGACGCCTAGATGGCGGCGAGTCGTTATCAGAATCCGAGAGAGAGTATGACCGAGCGCGTTTCTTGCTTGGCAAACTGAAACCCGAAGCCATCCGGGAAAGCTGCGAATTAGACGCTCTCGAAACCGAGCTGGCGGATTTGGTAGATGCCGAACTGGTGACCTTGGATGCTTTGCTGAACGAAAGAGAGCCCTTTGCATCCGGTTTAACGATAGTGACTTTGGTACGCGGTTCCTTTCGCTCAGTAGCCTGTGCGATACGGGGATGTTCCGGCGCAGTCGACCTGGATGCTTGAGTATAGTCCTTAATCCGAGACGACGATGGATATGGAGCCGTGGCTCCAGAAGATGCGGGCGAAAGAGATGGATCTAAACTTGGCACCTTCGTAGGAATAGCAGGCTCCCGTTTCTTTCGATCTTGAAACCAGTCACTAAATCCTCGGGCTTCCTCGCCTGCTATGACCTTCGCCTCTTTCGCCTTGTGCATGTCAGTCATAATCTCGTCAATTGTCCGCGTGTCGCGTTTGACTGTGCCTAGTCGCATGAGCGTGGTCGGCATAGCAGCAAGCTGTTGTCTGATAGACATGGTGCTGTTAGGAGTGCCAACAGAAGGTAAAGTACTATGTTGCGAAGGGTGTGATTCCATAAGGCGTGATTCCGATGGAAGCGAATCGACGACTTTGACGGATTTGCTTGGTCTTGCTCGAGGACTGTGGCTAGAGGATTGCAGACCTACCTTCCTCACTGATGAGAAGCTCCGACTGAGGTCAGCGTTGAGCCTTCGTTGTCGCTTCTCTTCCCGAGTCAGTACTTGTGTGGTTCCTTCATCGTCGTCATCTAGGCCATGCTTGGCCCTGCGAGTCCGTCCTCCTCCTCCTCCATTTCCTCCGCCTCCGCCTCCTGAGCTCGCCCATCCCGATCGACGTTCCTTTCCATATATTAGGNTTTTTTCTATGTTCCTCTTCTCGTCGTTGAAGCACCATCTCTCTCTGATGACGATCTTCCTCCGCCTTCTGCTTCCGCTCCTCCTCCCTCTGCTGGTCCTCGAGCCTCTTCTGAGCAAGCTTGGACTGCAGCTCACGATCCTTCCTGTCCTTTTCCTGCTGCTCCTTCCTTCTCTGCTCCTCTTTCCGCTTCTTCTCCGCAAGCAAATGTTGAGTGGCGAGATCAGACTGGCGGGTCTGGGAGGCGCTGAGCGCCATCAGGTCAGCGAATCGCCCAGACATCGGGGTCGCAATACAAGAAGAGAAACGTGCAGAATGTGTTGACCGAAAAGGGAGTTGAAGGCGAAAGAGAGTGAAGGATGTGAGCCGGAGAACAAGAGTCGTGGCACTACTACGGTAACGGGCTCATTGTGACGCTGAGCCACGCGCTTGCGCTTGCGGCAAAGTAGTACATTCATTCCGATACTTGCATTCTGATAATTGCAATATGTACTTAACAGAAAACAATGTGTGTGTTATTCGAGCTTCAAACTCAACTACAAAGTAATAGTTCTTTTTTTTTTTGAAGCCACAACTCAATGTGCGGTGACTATTGGATTACCGTTCTCTGCCAGCCTGAGCCTGAGTGAACTTCTCACTGACTGACTGAGGCCAGCTTATAACTACTTCTCCATCTCATTGAGTACCTTTGCCGAGTCCATGAACGTAGTCTGCTCGATGTCAAAGTCTACACGATCGAGAATTAACTAAGACAATTACTGTGTCTAATATCTGCATGACATACCATCTGGGATGACCGTGATATTATTTCTCATAAGTTGGAGCACTTCTTTCCCACTCGAAGTGAACCTTGGCCATGGTGCTGAAGCATTAAAATTATTAGAAAGTGCATATTATGCAAGTCGACAAAGGGACTTGCCCCCTGGATCAGAGTCCGTGACGAAATTAATATAGAAGTCCAGCATAGTATTCGCAAAATCTTCTTCCACCGCATCCGTGATCGGTCCATACAGTAGCGCCAACTCTGATGCATGAGATACTGCGGAACATCCTCAATAACTATTCCTTTGAAATAAATAAATGTACTAGCCTCCCAAAATAGGATTGTTCCCTGGAATGAACTCCTTAAAATAATATGCGAACAGCGGCTGCACAGAAGCTGCTTTGTCGAAGAACAGCCTTCGCGCTGCGAGAAACATGTTGTCGGTGTACCACGCCGCTGCCCTGTCAAAGAGTGAATCGCCCGTGTTGAAAGGGCCTCCAAGAGAAGAATCGTTCGCAGGGAAAAATGCATTGAATGTGCCGAGTACGTCCTGTGTCAGTGTGCGATTATCCAAGATGAGATCTCCGATGAAGGTGTCGAAGACCTCATTCTCAGATATTCCAGGATGTGAAAGGTTAAGTAGTGTCACACTGAAAGTCGTTCCTTCGTTGAGCTTATATAAGAGTGTCAAGTTGCGGTGGAAAGCACGCTTGAAGCAGGACTCACATTCGTGCCTGCGAGGAAGGGGACGTGAAGGAAATTCCCCGAGGCAATCTTTTCGGAGGCCCTCATCTCGACGAAGCTACCTGGAGGCCCGACAGTTGGCTCCCATAATTGACTGTTGAGCGTCGAGGCGATCATACTATTGCTGATATTCATCAATGTCTAAAAATAATAAGTTTCTCACCATCCATACAGAAATTTGATATACAGTGACACACGAACTTACCTCGAAGGGAACCTCCTGCAAGCATGAAACCGACTCAGAGCTCAAGGGGCACCCTGTGCTTTCCACGAGACGCGCAAACGGCTTTCCGGGCTCGTCATACTGGAATGCAAATGGCGCACTTTTACTGTATCNAAAAAAACTGAGTGAAAGATTTTGGAATGAATTATATATTTGCTTACAATGGACCCGTGAGCGAGTCAGCCATGGCTGCTCGAAACAGAGTCTGCTCTGCAGGAAAGATAAGATGTGCCTCTACACTTCCAGCACCTGCTGACTGGAACGCACTTTCTAAGTAGAATGAAGAAGTATATCTCTGTGATAAACATACCTGGCCCCATATTGTAACCTGTACAGTAAGCAAGCATTCATGAGAAAGGTCCCCTTAAAAGCCGTCAGGAGATAACATACCTTACTCGGATCACCCCCAAAAGAGGCTATATTCTCTTGAACAAATTGAAAAGCCATTCGTTGGTCATGCAGACCAGCATTAAGATCACCGGGGGCTACATGAGAGCTTGCCAGCTTTTCTCGCTTCAGTAAAAGCTTGACCAATAAAAGAGAAGAATATCCTCACAAATCCGAATGTGTTGATACGATAGTTGCTGTTGTCAAGTCGGCTAGCTTCAGAAATAACATGCATATGGTCTGGTGACTGAATCTCACAAGGACACGAAGATAACAGGCTTTCCGTTCGTGACGCTGCGATTTATTATTCCTATCGTTGGATTAGCCATAGTACTATAGCACGATGTGGTAGCGCTCACTGGTTGGATCATTTGGAAAAGTTGACGATGCTCTTCATCAAATGTCAACCTAGAATAATTATTGAGAAAGGAAGATACAAACCCGGAATTGTAAGCCCCTCCCTTAAATGAAATCAGCCGAGGGAGATAAAGTTTTATCCGCTTTTACTCACATATACCCATACCAGGACGGGGAGGTTTTCGTTGGTACTCGTGCCAGATGGTCGCCAAACCTAATAAAAGTAAGCATCGAATGTACAAAACACTGCACCAGCAGCGATGAGGATTGATACATTAAGGCTCAAACAATTTTCGCTCATTGGTACTCCTGATGGTAGCTGTGGGCATGCGTCTCCGAAATGTGAAGCATTTTGAACTCCTTGGACAGCCTTGGTAATTGCGACTGGAGCCTTGAACCTTAGTGCACCGACTGGAGGTTGAGCATAAGGTATCCCGAGCCAAAGCTCTGTTTCGTTAGAAGAACGTATGCCTTCAAACGAGCCCGTCTTCAAGTTGACTACCAGAGAACCAGACTGTGCCTGTGTAGGGGGAACTGTCAGAAGCAAGGGCAAAAGAGCGATGAGGACGTTGAAGACCGGGTGCATCTTTTTGGAGGGGCGCCTATGCAGAGAGATGAGCTTAGGGAGCACTAGAATTTATAATGCTGACAGTACCTCTCTAAGTCCGAACGCGTCTATGTTTGCCACAGTCTTCACACATGAGCGCATTAAAAACATAAATAGAGTCCTGGATTTTCACAAGGCGCTAACCGAGTAGAATCGAATGATAAATATTAGTTCTTCTGGTCCTCATATCGGTAGCAAAGAGAGCCGACAGTATCCACGTGAGATCCCGTTTATTAAGAAGTAGAGAATACCACTAGAGACTCGGACTCAGGCTCAGAAAACATCTTCAGAGTTTGGTTGAAATTGATGGCACATCGTTTCTCATTGGCAACCTGCCTTTTAGAAAGAGATCGTGTATACAGCCCCAGGAAGTGAACGGAAATTTGACTTTTTCTTCAGATCGATCAACGTCTGCTATGAACTTTGAAATGAAAAGTGAGGTGCGTCGATCTGTCAGTGTGATCAGCTGAGTGACGGCGATCTTACTGATTGCCACGTGATGTCGACAATGTGGTCCCGGGCCGACGGTCCGCTTCAGGCAGAGCAAAATAGCCTGCCTCCTCCGTGCCGTGTCTAAAAGCAATATTAATATTAGTATTAATATTAGATTATATATGAAGCCCCGATTTTAGCACAGTACTAGTGACTCGCGAGAAGTAATAGCTTACGTCATCATTTGGCAAAGCGAGTCACGCTACGGTGACGCGTCAACGCGTGCGCGGCCTGACTGAGGTTGTAATGCTATAGAAACCAGAAACCCAGGCCAATATTAATGGCACCATTCTGCGAGCCATCGATTATACTCAGTGGATTTAAGGAGAGAGTTGACTCCTTGGCTGTTCAAGGTCTGTCCGCAGTTGTTATCCTACCCGGGTTTGGACTCATCCAATTTAGGGGACAAGATATTCATCGGAACTGGTCTTGGTAACCTACACATTTATAAGATAGACCAGGATGAGGATGGAAAATACAAATCTAGCCTCGTGACGACGAAAATCTTGAGCAAGAAGGCCATTGAGTGTGTGGGGTACATCAAGGACATAAACTCGGTCGCTGTGTTAAGCGGTAAGAACAGTCAATCGATACCAGCTTTCATAACTAGCTGACTGTCCAATNAAAAAAGACTCACTAATATCGCTATACCCTCTCCCCGATCTCGTCCCTCCTACACCTCTTACTCAGACCAAAAAGGCGTTTTCGTTGGCTGTGAATTCTACGGTCGAGAATATCTCCGATGATGGCAAAGTGCAATCGTTTGATGATGATGCTGCAGTTGGAAAATCAACGGGTGTACCAACGGTTGTAACTTATCTGGTTGTGGGATCGCAGAGGAAGCTCGTAGTGCATTCATGGCGAGATGGGGAGGCGCAGGAAATCAAGGTGTGTGTTACACTATACGCCGTTAATGTTATCATATTTTTATGCAGTGCAGGAAGCACAACTCCCTCACTCTGCGCGAGTGATTACCTTCGTCAAGCCGACTGTCCTGTGTCTAGCATATACGGCTACGGAGCACGTCCTTTTCTACCTCGATACGATGTCGACAGCAGAGTTGACCATCCCAGTAAACATGCCTTTTTCTACGAGTGCTGGAGGGTATGGAAGGAATGCATTGACGGGACTAGGGGGATATATGACCTTGGGACTCGCTGCAAAAGCGAAGCCCCTTGCCGTCGTTGTCGGCGAAGACGTGCTGATCCCGAAAGACAGTCAGTTTGAGTGTTGAGTTCAGCTCATTGTTTTCAAAATTAACCCACGTCATAGATGCCGGCATGTTTTTCAGTTCAGATGGGAAAGCAAAACAGGATAGTCTATTCTGGAATGCTCCTCCAGAGGACATCAGTAAGAGTTCAATCCACGTCTGATATGCGTGTTCTGATCTTTATACAGCCTACGTGAAGCCCTACGTTCTATCTATTCAATCCACAGGAACTATCCCTTCTACTTCTATCAGTGCACCTTCTTCAGCACCTACTGGACCGAATGGTTTCATCCAAGCGCCTGTGCTTCAGATCCAGTCCTCGATCACACTACAACACGTTCAATTTATGGTCTTACCGAATGCTAGGTCGCTCGCTTCGACACTGCGGCTTTTGACATCATCTCCCGCTGCGAAGGCTCCTGTGTTTGCTGTGTCTACACCCGTTGATCGAAACGCTGCTGCGTCTGAAGGAAGTACTCTTTGGCTACTCAAGATGAGAACATGGGGTGAGCAAATCGATGAGCTTATAGAGGATGAGAGCTATCCCGAGGCCCTTTCATTACTTGAAAGCATTGATGAAGTTACACTCCCTGACAAGGTCGGTTATAATATTTGTCCATATTCACTTACTTCCTAATCTAAATTCACGATAGAGTTTAAGGCGAGCGAAGATCCGCTCTCTGAATGCGATTTCACAGTTCAAGAAAGGTGAATTTGACAGCGCAATGAACGCTTTCATTGAGCTGGACACGAATCCAGCGAAGGTCGTTGCGCTATATCCTGAAAGCGTATCGGGACGGCTGCATGTTCCTCAAGAGCGTTGGATCCCGCTTTTCGGTGGACCGGAAACCAAGGAGAAACCCGAGGCTTCGAAGAAGATAGCTAAGGACCGATCTCTAGCGCGGACGCCGTCCCCAGCCAACTCGGTGCGTGTCAGACGGAGGGGTACCCTCGAGTCAATGTTTGCAGGTGCGCAAGCTAGCTCTGATAGGGACGATGACCGTGTATCGATACATGGAAGAACTAGGGACAAGGGTAAGGGTGTTGATTTATGTACTCAATTCTTACAATTGTGTTGATAATAAGGCGACAACCATATTTAAGATACGTTCCCGCGTTCTCTCGAAACTTTGCTGCGTTACCTCACAGAACATCGTCCTCGCGTTGGTGCTGCTCTGACCAACATGCACATCACCAATGCACAATCTCATCAATTCCCCTTCCTCTCTGAAACGTCTGTGGAGGAACTTCTTACACTTCCAGATGCGCCCCTAATGTCGCTTACGCCCGAGCAGCTGACGCGCTTCGCACAAATTGTCGACACTGCGCTGTTCAAGGCTTACTTGATCGTCCGACCGGGTCTCCTTGGCCCCCTGTGCAGCGTTGCTAACTGGTGCGAGGTGGCGGAAGTGGAAGAGGTTTTAATGGAGCGCGAGGTTTGTTTAATACATTTGGATGTCTCTAGAGAGAATTGATGACACAATTTAACGATCTACAGAAATTCTCAGAGTTGGTTTCTCTGTACAGAGGGAGAAAGATGCATGGAAAGGCTCTGAGTCTGCTTCGGCGGTGAGGGTCTAATACCATCGTTCTGTGCATATTTTTCACGTGTTGTCTTACAGCCTGAGCGATAAGGAAACGGATGCTGAAGATAAGATCCGATCGACTGTCTCTTACGTGCAGAAGCTCGGACCTGAATACTTAGATCAAATATTTGAAGCGACGCGATGGATCTATCAACACAATCATGATGCAGCTTTCGATGTATGTTCCCACTGTCCTCATCTGACTCTCATACTTACCTTCAAATGCCCTATTCTTCAATGCAGATTTTCACCGCGGAACTTGTAGAACTTCCTCGTTCGAAGGTCGCAGATTTCCTCGAAGAAGACCTTGACCCAGCTTTGTGCGCTAAGTACCTCGAGTATCTGATCGCGGATCGGGAAGAGATGTCTACATTATTCCATGATCGTCTCGCGGAACTCTATCTGGAGATGGCTGGGGACGCTCGGAAGAAGGATGAAGGTATATAGACCGAATCCCTACTCTATTTTTTGAGATACTAAATACCTATCATAACAAGATATGTATCATCAAGCATATACGAAGTTCCTGGACTTCATCCAAACTTCCGACATTTACAGAGTGGACCGGCTCTTTGGGCTACTTCCTTCAGATGGTGAGTACGTAGTAGTATGCTAGATGTCTATACTGACAAGTTTTCAGAGATGTATGAAGCCCGAGCAATTCTCTTGGGTCGTCTTGGAAGACATGAGAGTGCCCTGGAGACATACGTGTACCGCTTGGGAGATTATATCAAAGCGGAGGAGTGAGTATCAATTTTTCCGACATCCACCATGACTAGACATTTTAATTGCTCGTTTAGGTATTGCAAAAGCATATACGTACCCAACTCAGCCACGCAGGACATCTTCCTCTCTCTGCTCAAGATTTACCTCGAGCCAACCGCGGCCGCGCAGCAAAAGCAGCAGCCGGACCTCCTCAAGCCCGCGCTCGAGCTCATCAGCCGACAGAGCCCGCGTCTCGACACTCTTGAAACGCTGCGCCTCCTTCCGCCCCTCGTACCCGCGCAGGACGTCCGCACGTTCCTGTTTGATGCAGCACGTGCACCGCTCTTCGACACGCGTGTCGTGCGTGAGTTACGGAAGGGCTGGAGTGAGCAAGTCGGTCGCAAGCTAGTCAGTCTCCAAAGTCGGCGAGTGAGAGTGACAGATGGGAGGATGTATGCATCTTTCTCTTTTCTCTCGTGCTATCCCAGGTTGATTCATACTTTGATCTGTTCCTTTCAGATGTCCTCAATGCCACAAGAGGATCGGAAACAGCGTCATTGCCGTACATGTACCAAGAGGCGAAGTTACGCATTACCAATGTCGTGAGGCATTTTCCAGTGCGAAGAAACGCGCAGAGCACTTGCATTGACGATTTAAACCTTTCACCTTTTCCTTATATCGTCGAGTTTTCGCGCTGCTATATTCATTTCTTCATAACTTTTCAATATACTTCACAGCATTTGTATTACTAGAGCATTGCGAGTATCAAAATATCAGTAGTGTATGTTCAGTAACGCGCATCATTCGTCATCGTCGTTTTCTTCAAATAGGTCTGGGCCATCAATGGTGACCAGTTCTGTAGACGTCTGATTTGCAACGTCTCCAGGAGCATTCCCAGCTGGATGTGGCTTTGGAAACAAGGTAAAAGGACTAATGGGACGAGTGGGAGGGTCGTGTGTAGAAAGCATCTGAAGAACCGTTGAAGATACAGAAGGTTCTTGGAGATGAGGAGACAACGGACAAGCTTCACTAATGGCAGAGCGCCTTGAAAGATAGTGCCGAGCGCTTGCAGTAGTAAGGGGATGACCAACAAGGGAGGACAGTCGAGGTCTACCCATTGATGGAGATGCGACAACGCTGCTTGGGCCAGCGACAGGACTTGAGAAACGGGCGGAGAATCTCGACGTGTTCTTTGAAACGCCAATATTTTGATCATTTTCGGTTGAGTTTAGAATATCAGAGACAGAATTATAGACATTGAGAAAAAATCGTGGACGTGGTACGATGCGAGTGGCTGACGTCGGTGAAAAATTAGAGCGTCTAGGCGGAGTTGCAAAGACAGCATAGTGCGCTAAGGGAAGAGGCGGAAGATTTAAGTCTGACGAGCTTGACTGCCTCTGATTATCAGCAAGGCCATACGCAAGCAGATTACTAGCGCCTGAAAGATTACACTTGACATCTTGTAAAATGTTTTCTGAAAGAGGTTCGGCTTGTCTAGTTGGCAGTTCCGACGAGTCGCGAGATGATGTATGCTGAAATGACGAGTTAGAAACATTTGCCTGTAGTGGCTTGTAGCCCACACCTGACCTGTCGTTTGCGTTGATGCCCTCTAGAAGATCATTGTCAGATTTCGAAGGAGGCAGGCCTAATATATTATCAAGAGCACGCCAAGGGTCCGAGAAGTCGAGGAGAGAAACTTGTTGCATTTGAGGCGAAGAAGATTGCTCGAGATACAATGAGTTCGAGCTGAACGCGAGAACAGCTGGGGATTCCGCCTTCCTAAGTGACTGACACTTATCATTAGAGGATAGCATCGAAGACTCGAACATCTTTGGAGCCGCAGAGGGAAAATTGCGTGAATTACTAGAAGTGATCGAGGACGAGAAAGAGCTTGAAGACAGTGAGCCAGAACACAGATCTTGACGAATGCTATTGCTTCCCTGTATAAATATGTCTGAAATCGTATTTTCTGGGTCAGGCTCATCGACAAATTCCAGTTCAGAAAAACCTGAGTCTTGATAATCTGTACCGCCTTCTTGCATAGTAGAGATGCAATCCATAAGAGAATCGGAACGCTTACTGGCGGCACTGTTATGAGTGAAGACGGGGAGCAGCGAAGGATTTTTGACAGCGCTGGGTAGATCAGCCATGAGATGAAGAGATCTCTCCTTCTTTGCGATTGAAGGTGGACTGCCTTTCCTACAAGACGACTCATGAAGGAGAACCGGTGAGGAGACCTCTAAGCTTTGCTGGGAAGTCTTCTGCAGGAAGTAGATTAGGGCATCTCCAGCCTCATATTGTTGTTCTCATCATCGACAACTGACCTGTCTTTTCCTGGGTGATTCAACACTGGTAGGCAGAGTTTGAGAATTTCTTGGTGTAGTTCGAGCATTGGAGGCATTGGATCGAGTTAACCCAGCAAAATTAGGTAAACGCAACAAGCGATCCACAGTCGCCCTCAGCGCAGTCGCTGATACTTTGATAAATATGGTAAAACGGGAATGGTATGTCTCGCTACTCACGTTCATTGATGTCTAAGCTCTCTAGTATCCTAGAGCGCTTGTGGTGATTGGGCTTTTCTGGGCTAGAACTTGATTGAAGAAGGCTCTGCGACAATGTACGTGGTGCAATTGCAGCTCTTGATCGCAGACTGTGTTTGCCTTGTATGTCCTTTTTCGCATGTGCAAGGTTGATGTCCCCTACGCATCCTGGTTGGACTGCACGATCTACTTTATCGACTCGAATACCATCCTGAAGCCCTTGGACAAGAATTTGGTGTCTTTGCTTCGAGAAATGGCCCTTCTGTACCCGACTTGCAATATCCTTGGTCCTTGCCCGCGCTGCGTTCCTGTTCACAGATCATAATGAATGCCATCCGTAAGAGCGACATGAGTTACTCGTACCTTCTTCCACCCATGTAGTTTGCTCCTGTCATGTTATCTGGAACATATGAACTGAACGCGCCTCTTCTACAGTCTACAGTACTGGTCTGTAGATGGTATCAGTGAAGCCAGGCCAATTGGATTAGTGACGATGTGGTTGCCTAAATAGGTGTCGTGGGAAATGCTACTAGAAGTAACTTCGGGCGATTCGTTTCTCGTTTTTAACCCCCACTCCCTTGACTCCGACGACAGACACGCTTGACACGCTTGCGACGACAGCGACAGAAACAGCGTTCATAACGCTGAAGGTTTGAACCTTCTCAGAGACTGATTTTATCTACCTTGTCTGTTGAAACCATCATGTACGTGCCTACTAGTGATGTTGTATCTTGCAGACGCGTCATACACATGTACTGTTTTTCTGACTTTGTCGCTCTTTTCCTGTCGTACGGTCATTTCCACTCGCTGTACTCAGTAAACTCCGAAGACGATTGTTCCTGTCTTCTTTAGCTGCTTCAACGAAGTTTTTACTGCTTTACTTTGTCTGTTCTTGAGTCGTGCAAGCCATGCCTGAAGACGATTTTGACATCTACGGCGAAGATGATGGCTACAGTGTCGCAATGGGCCCAGAGGTGAGATCTCAACCGCGTAATTTTCTGGATTAAGTGCTGAAGTGATAACTTGGAAGGGCGCAAATGACTATGGACTACAGAACTTAGATGAGATAGAGCAGCCTGCTAGCAGTGAACCGTCGGTTGGAGATAAACGCCCACGTGAAGAAGACGAACACGAACTTGAAGCTACAAAAAATGAAGAAGCCGTTACTGATGTATCGAACTCAGCGAATATCAACGCGGGTCCTTCTGCCCAGAACGGCACTGGTGTCACTAACGGGACAATTAACAGTATCACGAATGTAGGCTTAGCAGGCATGTCGTCCAACACTGATGCTATATATATCGGTGATCTGCAATGGGTCTGTTTGTTCTGTTACTTTCTTCGCTACGCTTGTATTCTGACATGTTGCGTCGTCATCTCCTCAAAGTGGACCACGGATGAGGATCTGCGACAGATTGCTATAAATATAGGTGTTAACATCGAACTCAAAGATATCACCTTCTCGGAACATAAAGTCAACGGGAAGAGCAAAGGGTACCCTACTTGCTGCTTCCCGTTCTGATTCAGGTAGCTGACATGATAACTCCTTAGCATTGCGTATATCGAGTGCCACAATGCCGAGAACGCGGCAACATTNAAAAAACTGGTTCGACAACAAGTACGAGTTAGCCTTCATGCTGAAGTCCAGTTCCCTGACTGTTTATTAGCGAATTTCAAAACCGGCGGGCAAGCACCAACCTTGCGACTTCAACGCAAGGAAACCCGTTCCGCACTTTACCAAAAGGTTCGTTTATCTTCTACCCTGCATTTCGTCATCTAATGGCTCGCGATTCTTGCAGAACCACCTCCGCGCGAAGGTCGTGTAGGTCATCATAACAATCAAGGAAACCAAGGTGGTGGCAACTTGGCACGGGGGGGAGGCACATTCCGAGGTAATCAACACCACAATGCAGGGCCAGCGCCTGTGAGCCAGCCGCGTGGTGGTATGATGGGAGGTGCGATGATGCGTGGCGGGGCGATGAACGGGGGTGTCGGCGTCGGTTTGGGCATGCCAGGTATGAACATGATGAATATGATGTCCGGTATGGGGAACCAGTTTGGGAACTTGCCGTTTGGGAGGGGTGCCGGGATGATTCCNTCAGGGTCCAAGGGGCGGGATGATGGGGGGCAACTTTGGAGGAAGAGGTGGTGGGATGATGGGTGGTGTAGGTGAGTCTCTTTATTCTACGATGCTCTCTTTTCTCTCTTAACTGACGCTGGCGATCTCTTTAAGGCGGCATGGGCATGCTTCCCACCGGTCCGATGGGTGGTCGCGGCGGTTTCAACGGACAGATGGGCGGTGGTCACTTCAACCCTGCCTTCATGCAGAATCAGAACGTTGGTCAGTTCGGTCCTGATGGGCCAAGAAAACGCTTCAGGATGGAGCAGAGTGGTTAATGCGTCTCGTCATCTGACCTGACCGTTTTGCGCATTTATTTTCGTTTCGTTCCTCCTTATTTTATTTTTGTAAGTCAAGCTCAATTAGTTACTTTAGCTTGTTCGTCTACGTGTCGAAATCCGTGTACAGCTGTAATGTTTTCAACTAAGTAAATTTATAAACTTTTCTTTCTTGTCTTGTCTGTCACGGGATGCGTGAATAGGCGCGTCAACTTTCAACTTTTCGTAACCATAACACGCTTTCAAATTCGCTATAACTACAAGCCGCCCACCTCGTATTCATTTCCAAAATTCTATACACACATCTCCGGAGTATACCAGCTTTGTATGCAGACCTAATCTGAGTACTTCTGGTATCTGCGTTCTCATGAACAAAGACGACTTGGAGCTTCAAATGCCTTCTGATATCCGCCATGATGAACGCGCTGCACTTCCACGTTCCTTTCTACACACTCAATCAGAATCCCAGGCGATCACTGGCAATATGACACCAAAGCGACATGGAGTTCTGCGGTTGACTGTAGAGACACCTACAGTCAGCGTTTCCCCGAAAATAACGCAAATGCGGCCCGCTCCTCGCTGGAAGTCACCAGAGTTCTTATTATATGGCGTTGTTTATGCTTTTGTCATTCCTACGATGGTGTGGAAGCCTATAGCGCTGAGCAGAGGTACTGTCTATATCATGGCCTTGCATAACAGTATACCAATGCTAAAAGGCATATAAGAAACTGAACCAAACTATCCACTGTACCGCGCGCGTTTGTCGGATGGATGGATTTTTGGCCGAAAGATCGTGAGCTCTTAAAATGCCTTAAGAGTCTTCTTCTTACCTCCTCATCAAACTTTCGGCGCATAGGACAACAGCGATGCCCAGTATCGTTCCTTTCGAAATAACCTGCCTCGCCTCGCGGTCCTCGCATGCATATTTCTCCTCTTCAAACGCTTGTACCTGAAGTTTTTACATAGATCTCGCACGTTAGAACATGGCACGTTGCTCCATCAGATACCATTTGTCTTTATTTCCTCTGTATTGTTTTTATCGGTCTTACATGGAGCAAACGCGCTCAAGATTTTTCTCATTTTGGGTTTCAATTATGCTATCGGAAGAATTTTTAAGTCCTCAAAGTTGACGCCTTTTTTGACTTGGGTGTTCAATATATCTGTTCTCTTTGCCATTGAGCGAAACTCTGGATTCCGGTTTTCTAGCCTGTCTCCTTCGTTAACATTTTGGGTGAGCAAATTCCTTTTTTTTAATTCTTCTTTATGCAAGAAACGGTTGACGCTAGATTGTCAGGACAGTATAGAAGGAGCTTATCCCCGTTGGTACATACCCTTCAACTTTACAATGTTGCGGCTTGTGTCGTTCAACATGGATTATTACTGGGCTTCTCGCTCGAGCTCGGTTCGTGTGTTCCTTATTGCTTCTTGAAACGTTAGCTTGAATGTTTGATTAGATCGTTCAGCCGGAAAATGAATTGAATCAAAGGCAACGAACTACCACGCCGCATGATCTCGAAGTCTACTCTTTTGTAAACTTTGTCGCATACGTGCTGTACCCGCCATTGTTTATTGCAGGTCCCATCATGACATTTAATGACTTTATGTGGCAAGTATGTGGATCGCTTTTATGCGAGTCTGCTCGTTTGATTTATCCCTTTCTTCATCAAGCATTCCAAACCAACATTTATCCCCTCGTGGCCAACTGTCGCAAGCTATCTCGCAAGGTTCCTCGCGTGTTTGCTGACAATGGAATTTATCTTGCACTATATGTACATGGTGGCCATTAAGGATTCTGCTGCATGGAAGGGAGTCTCGCCATTTGGACTCAGCATGATAGGAATCTGGAATCTAATAATTGTTTGGCTCAAGGCAAGCTACTTGAGATGTGATGAAAGGTTGCTAATGTTCATTACGTCATTTCATGATCCAGTTACTCCTTCCGTGGCGTTTCTTCCGCCTGTGGGCCCTTGCAGACGGCATAGATCCGCCTGAGAATATGATTAGATGTGTAACGAACAACTATTCGACTCAAGGATTCTGGCGGGCATGGCATAGGAGTTATAACTTATGGACAGTGAGGTATGCCGTCTCTATTCTGAAGCATGCAATGTCATTTTATTTCACGTACCAGATATATATATATCCCACTTGGAGGGGCCAAAAACGTTATCACCTCTACGACGCTCATATTCACCTTTGTTGCTCTCTGGCACGACCTATCGTTTCGTCTTCTCGCTTGGGGATGGCTAATCAGCCTGTTCATCATACCTGAAGTCGCAGCACAGTACCTCCTCCCCCCTGCAAAGGTAAGTGCATTTTCGCAATAATAATTCAGCTTCCTTCAGCTGATTGGATTTAGTATGGCAATCGTCCTTGGTACCGCCATGTTTGTGCGGTCGGAGGCATCGGAAACTTTTTGTTAATGATGATGGCGAACCTTGTTGGATTCGTTATTGGCATTGATGGAGTGAAGTACCTGCTCCAGCAGCTCTTCGGCACGGCGGAAGGTCAGTGAGCATATAAAAACTGAATTACTTGCGCTGATTTCATTATATCTTAATCACTCTAGGCTTGCGTTACCTTTTCGTGGCTTGCGCTTGCCTTTTTGTCCACGTTCAAACCATGTTTGAGTACAGGTAAGGAATTCTTTTTTACTCGTCCATCTTGAGTATGGGACTTAATTATCTTCTGTACTTTCTGTAATATAGAGAAGAGGAAATGCGCAATGGAATATTCATGAGATGTTAGAAGCGCTCTTCATCCGCCGACTGTTTGGCGTTGGGTCGGACTCGGTCGGCAAGGGTCACGCATTTATTCTCCGATGATGATTATTTCGCTTTCTTTCCCCCTTCGTAAATGTCTTTGCGCGGCTGTGTTTAGTTAGACCCGCTCTTTCTTAAAATCATCTATATGCTGTGGTCTTCATGTCTTCACTTAATGAAAAACTGGGGGCCGCACTGGATTCACGACGCCGTCGCAATATCTTGCGGCGTCTACCATCCCCTACGCGCATAGACTCAAAGTTCAACAAAAAATCTGCAAAGCCGTTAATCGACTTTGTCTCGAACGACTATCTCTCGTTGACTTCCTATGTCCCTCTGCGCGAGAACGTCCTGAGCGCACTTCAGGCTGAGCCCGCTATCCTCGGCTCGGGTGGCTCGCGACTGCTCGTCAATCCACATGGACATCATGCACTCGAGGAGCGGCTGCGCACATTTTTCGGCGCACCTGCTGCACTTCTCTTCAACAGCGGGTTCGACGCGAACGCAAGCTTCTTCGCATGTGTACCGCAGGAGGGCGATGTTGCTGTATTCGACGAATCCATCCACGCGAGTGTGCACGATGGGTTGCGCGCCTCACGCCTTGCCCGCTCGTCCGTCAATGATACACAGTCCTCCAGACAGGGCGCCGGATCCAAATCGCNTTTTTTCATTTTCACACAACTCCGTGTCTGCCTTGCGTGCCGTGCTGGCATCTCTATTGACAGACCCTGTGCGCGGCCCAGGACTAAGGGGCGGATCGAGCAGCATTTTCGTCGCCGTCGAGACTTTGTACAGTATGGACGGAACGCTCGCGCCGCTCCCTGACATTGTGGAAGCTCTAGAAGAGAACTTTCCGAGAGGCAACGCGCATCTTATTGTTGACGAGGCGCATTCAACTGGGCTGTATGGACCCACCGGCCGCGGACTGGTAGCGCATTGGGGCCTGGAAGAGAAGGTCTTTGCAAGGCTGCATACATTCGGGAAGGCATTAGCGAGTAGTGGAGGTACGCGCGCATATTAGCACGTTATGGTGCATATAGTGACACGATTGTGTACAGCGGTTGTGTTGACGAGCCAACTCGTGAAAGACTACCTAGTCAACTATGCCCGGCCACTTATATACACGACTGCGCTAAGCTGTGCGAATATAGTGGCGGTCAACTCTTCCTTCGACATGTTAGAAAATGGCACTGCGACAAAAGTATGTCCCCACAATTCATATTATTTTTAGCTTTACTGATCAATACATATATATATTCGGAAGCTTGCGAAATATTTACACGACCTTGCTCGGTATGCTTTAAAGATGCTGCAACGTCGTCTTGCCCCATTTGAATCAAACCTAGTGTCCCTCCCGATCCACCTTCTCGGCGATTTCCCTCCCAATCTGTTCTCACCGATTATTCCTATTATGACCTCTGCACCCCGTCCCCTTTCTGCACGTCTGCTCGAGCTCGGGCTTAATGCGCGTGCAATTACATGGCCAACCGTTCCAAAAGGCAAGGATCGAGTGCGGGTATGTCTCCATGCTGGTAATACGTACGAGGATATAGATCGTCTGGTAGATGGCATCGTATCTTGGGCACGAACAGAATCAGAAGAGAGGTTGAAAGGAGTGTCGACGACGAGAGAGGAATCAACTTGTCCGTTCATAGAGGCAAAGTTGTGAGGCATACAATTCTACCCGTCGGCAGTGTACTAGTCGGGCACTAGTCCTGCAGCTCGTCGATTTCCTTCATGCTCGTTTCTAGATAATCATCATATTTACTCTGGTACATGGCTCGAGAAACATCTTTTAGCCACAGACCCTAGATGTGAAAGGCATCTTCATACCTGGTAAATTAGACAGTGCCCGTAATTTCGCAACTGCTTCTCTGTTGTGTGCGATGGCTGCGAGTTGCGCGTGCTTTATGGTCCCTGGAAATACACGGTCAGTTTAAGTGTCGAGAAGTTGACAGCGTCCTAGGAGTCGTACCAGAAACATGTATGACGTTCGGGATATACGTCTTTCCTTGCACTTTCTTCAGTAATGTGACAGCACCCCAAGCAATGCGATGATGGTCTCTTGCCACTCTGACTATGCAAAGATTCGTTGTTGGAGAGAAGTATTTTACTTCAAAATAAACATGATATAAACGCGTCTTTCTAGGCGAACTCAGCAAGCAAAGCTACCCACCTGTCAACGATGTCCCAACCGCACCCCAGCCTGTGTCCCCGAAGTTCGCTAAGACGCTCTCCTTGAGTGCGGACCATATGTATTTTCCGTTGAGGCCCTCCGATGGGAGATACGTCGCGTTGCCGTCAACAGTAAGAGGGATGAACTCGATTAAAAGCCATCTGTTCTACCTCAAGTTCATCAATAATAATAGAAACAAATCTACTTAATATTCACCTTGAAGCGAACCATTAGTATTTTTCGTCTGCTGAGAGGTTCAAAGTCGGACTTAGCGCTGCAAATAAGATACGAGAGTATACAGTAGGATTTTAGAACAAACAGGACNAAAAAAGGAAGGAGGCTCTTATCCGCTATGGCGTGTGCCAGAATTCATGCTACAAATATTACACGGGTATAGTACTCTCTATATGAATTTTCATACTGACATAAATCAAGCTATCCTGTCCTTGCACATATGAGTAGCGAGAGATGTAGTACTCAGGTGCCAGGTGGCTCGGCAGTCTGCGGACGGATGAGAGTCACTTTCCTTTTTCCAGCCGGTCCATGTTTAAACTTGTCTTTTCCTTTCTTTTTTTTTTACAACTTCTCGCACACAACCGCATGCCTCTTGATACAGAACGCATTCCTACGCCAACAGAAGTCTATTTCTCTAGATTTATAGGCGCGAAAACAAATGCGACGCTGATGTTGCCCGTCTTTCAATAACAGAAGGCTTCACTTTGTTATTCATACGGGAGGTATCAAACTATCACTATCTAATTTTAAATGCGTCTTTCGGTTTGGGAGAAATCACCTTTAAAGGCTCTGAGGACATTGATAAGCACGTAACAGACTCTGGGAGGGCTTTGGCTGTCAACGGGTCGATAATGTAGGGCTGTTGAACGCAATGCATAGTTTCTTACATCCAGTGCGGGTAACATATCGTGTGATGTGATGAGACATGAGGTCTTTAATCTTGAGGGATTCTAGATCTGTGCTAAGTATATGCGAAGACTCTGCAAATATACATGTACTCTCATATGCACAGGGTAAGAGTCTGGATAATCTCAAGGTCTCTGACTCAATAGAGAAACAACTGCCAGTGACCAGTGATAATATAGAGTACGCCAGACGAACGTCATGGAAAAGCAAGTCTCTAACAACCTCTCTACACGCTGCAGAGATGATACTTAAGCGCTGTCATCAACACGGCAGCACGGGGACTTTACAAGACTAAAATAACGGCAACACTAGAAACAGCTTGAAGGATGTTCCCATACGCGACTATTCCTAAAATAACAAGCAAAGAATAACAACCACTCGAACTTTTCGTCACTTCTACTTCTACTTCTCTGCTGCGGGCTCTCAGGCTCTCCCATATTCGCTCTTATCGCAGTTTAAAACGGCGGCGGCGCTGAAGATGGAGTGCCGCGCCTTAACATAGCACATGCCTGCTATAAACTGACCGAAGTAAATTGTCCCGTGCTTGAAAAGCCTCCAGCCCGAGTGACATTTTTCCTCATTCAGCATCAGCATATTCACTTATTCGGTTGCACCCCCACGATATTGAATCTACTTGTTCCTAAGGCCGCATAATCTCCGATTCGTTCCCCTCATAAATTCTGCTGCTCCGTGAAAGCCTTCATCTATGCCCGTGCCCTACAAAGGCTTTTTTTGCCTTACTCAAATTCTCGTGAAAAATGCACTGCTGGTATGTTGTTACCCCAGCTATTAATATTTACAGTGGACATCATGATCGTCACGCGAAAGGACCAGCTCGCTCGATGCACACGCACGTTCTAGCTCTCAACACTTCTTCCATCCTACTGGACTAGGACACATCTGAACCAATTGCGTTCAAGATGATGTGGTAAGCCTGTATATCCTTGTACTCACGAACGAAACCCCTTCATGTTCTCAAGATACACAGGGCCGACGCCGGCGTCACACACGGTGAAAGCAAATTGAGCACCCCAATATTGTCTCCGAAAAAGGAGTTCATAGGAATATAATTCGATGGTCTAATACCGCTTTATGTACGTGCTTTCAGTCCTGCCGTGCCGAATCGCTCCGAATTTGAATTTATCAGGAGGAAGTCTCTGAGAACTAAAGCAAGCAGTAGCTCGGTAGTACATCACGCGCACCTATGTCTCGGCTCGGCATCTATCAACTTTCGAATCCGTTCGCCTCGGTATTCGGTAAACGCACTCGTACGCAGAAGAAACAGTATCCGGCCGAGTCATCAGCTGTCTAGTTCAGCCACGAGTAATGCACATCCAAGTTGCCGCAGATAATTTAACAGCTTGTTTTCCTGTATACGTGGCGGATGTTTTTTCTCACTAGTCGGATGTCGGCAAGTAAATCTGTGAGTATCTTCTCTTTTTTTTTTCTAAACATCATTCCTAGCGTTTAGAGTTCAGGGCACTTATCTGCTCAAGTTGTCTTTTTGTGACCAAACTTAATCGTTTTGGCTGTCTCAAACAACACAACACAATCTCAGCAATCACGACATTACTTGCAATGATCCGATTATCCGTAATTCGTAGCTTTCAAACCCACAAGCCGATTTACATAGAGGAATAAGTAAAATGCTCATCTCAACCGAAGCTATGATGATGATGGGCCAACAACAAATTGTTTTGTTTTGTTTAGGGCAGCTATTGTCGCATCGTCGAAGCCGAGATGTGCTTTGACAAGAGCTGGAGGAGTGAGGGCTAACCACTGCTGCATGCTGACATCTTCGACCACGTCTGCGAACATCTGATGNAAAAAAACTGATGTAAAAGCAAACTACACGAAGTTGATTCACCTGAGTTGAAAAGTTCCAAAAACTGTAAAGTAGTGTTGCCTGTGTTCTCGACGAAATGGCCAAATGAAGGTGGCACGTAACCTGCGCACATGAGGTATTTAAAACAGATAAAAGCAGAGGATTAGTATGAAGGACAAACCAATTTCACCGACCTATTAAGCGTTACGTTAGAATACACGTTGGCTGTAAAATCAGATGATACTGACCTGGAAGTCGAATGTCCTCGCATTTTGAGATGCCGCATAAAGAGTCATCCTAGCTTGTCCAGAACTGAAGTGAAAATGATGATCAATTATCAAAAAAAAAAATCTGTTTATCGAAAATAACGCACATGAAATAACTCCACTCGGGTTGAGTTGGGTGCCACTGTAATATTGTGAGCGTCAAAACAATGAAACCTTCAAATTCAACTAACGTGAAGCTCCCTTTTTCCATGTATGATTAGCCTCAACTTTACCGATCAGTATTATTTTTATGCTACTCGCCTCATTCCTCCAGGCTCCACTGTGACTAAAGTGCCAACGATAGTCGTAGCAATCGGGAACACGCTTGGGTCAAAGACTTTCATCGAGCCTCCTGCTAATGGAGTCGCAGGTGCTTGGGAAAGCTTGAATGTAAATGGGTTGGGAACAGTTCCGGCGGGACTAGAAGGTGGCTGCTCATTGTCCGGGGGTGGTGCTATAATAATATGATCCGAGGTTTAGCATTTAGGAAGAACTTCAGTGATGTAGGACGAAATCTTACTTGATGGGAAAATGTATAGTTCCTTTGCCGGAATGTGATCAAAAGCAGATATGTCCAATTGGAAATTTTTCGCAAGAACTTCCTTCGGAAGATGTGCTGTCCAGTCAGTTAATAAAAACGTATCGTCTTCACTGAAGGAGCCGTCATCGAAGACCTTGAACGTAAAAATAATACATATATATAGGGTTATAAAGTAAGAGCGCAACAGCACTCACCAAAAGGAATTCAGTACCATCCGGGTCGTCATCCGTTGCTTGGAGTGAATGAGGAATGCCTGGTGGGAAGTACCAAAGGTCGCCTGTCTCCTATCAGAGCAATTGTCGACTGAATACATTGACGCGGAGCACGAAATAAAGACTTACCACAGTGTCGGCGAAGACTTGACCATCGGTATTGACGGCAGTGACGACAGTACTCCCCTAGAATACAGAAATTGGATATAGAATTCTAATGTTAGAGCAAGTAGCTGAGTCAGGATGCGCCAATATTAACCTTCAAGACAATTGCCCACTATTGGAGGTACCATAAATAATTAATAAAAACAATAACAGAAGAGATTAGTTGTCTCACTTCTGCGGTTGAATGCCAGTGCAGTTCACTAATGCAAATTCAATATAGGTTTTGAACCCTTGGCATTGCAGACTCACCGAATTGCTCCCGCCTCGAGGCGCATGTTAACAGACGCCCTAAAGCACCCATTTAGTCAATGACGTCTGATCAATAAATAAATCATTGAAAGCATACATAGCAGTGGCAAAAGGCATAACATCCACTGGGACCTTTGTTAGCAGGCAACGGTAACACAAGAAAATGGAATTGCTCACCATTCTGCTGTCGGGCCCAACCACCACTTTGAAGCCTATTATGACTCAAAGCGAAAGGCCACATAGCCTGACCTCTAAACTCGTTATTTGTTACGATTTATCTTTGATCGAGCAAAATGAAATATTACACTTACACAGTACCAGCGTCCGTTGTGGGAGGGGCGAGAATATCAGGATTTTGTTGATCAATCACTGTATCGTCCGGAGCAATTAATGTGGCACCAAGCCCTCCACTGATAGCTTCTGGAGTCACATCTGAGCCTTGCTGGAAGGCAGGATCATTCGGGAGATCGCTAGCTGCTCCAGCAGTCTCAAAAGCAGGAGCAACAGATGCGACGCCTGATGTAGCACTAACATCCGTTGAGGATGCAACTATTGAGACTGAACTCGATAAAGCCGATGATATACTGCCTGAGACGGAGGAAATAGCAGGCGAGGCAGCGACGGACAGCGTTGAGTTGTTGACCGTGGGGGCTGCCGTCGATACAGACGCCAGGATAAGACAATAAAGGAGACGAGCTCTGAACATAGCTACGCTCGGGATAGTGAGTGGACTGATCTTGCTCAGCTGGGTCGTTCACGAAGGGGTTGACAACACATTAAATATGCCTCCGTCACCTATTGAGTGTCCAAAGTGTCTGTTTTCCATGACCGATCTTTCAGCTCTCACCGAAGACTCGTGCGATAGCGAAGTGAAAAGTCGGAACATTTTCTAGGGGTACAGACTTCGCGATTGGTCAAATGATCAGGGAGTATTCAATGTGTGCGTACCAACTGACAAATATCAGAGCCATTATAAGAATTAGCGATGCGACATAAACCACCGTTTTCAGTATATTATCGAAGAGAACACAGTTTTTTCTTCGGCTTTACACAGAGCGGCATCGAATGAAATATGTGAGCACCTCGTGGTCGGCAGGCTGTTGTGAAGCACAAATAGGCGATGAAGCCGGAAAAGGCCACACTATAGAAAGAGACGGCGTAGGTCTAGGTAAGAATAGACGGTCTTCCGCGTAGACGTACCTCCTGTGCAATGCGAGAGAACGGAGATCCGTCATGCTCCGATGTAGTGAGACAATAGGCCATTCTAAGCAAAATACGAGAACTGCCCTGGGTATAATCTGGCGTGCTTCAGAGCGTCTTCGTCGCATGCATCGGTTGAACTATAATATGAAATATACGTTTCAAAGACCCGCTCAGAGATTATATATGGGGATATACATCCCCAGAAGGTGGGATTGTTAGAGCTTCCGACAAGTCGAGAACCAGGCCGTATCAAACGAGACAGTCAGAAACGACGATTGTTAACGTCCATGCCGCAGGAGACGAGTTTCAAAATCGGCACCGGCTGCAGAGTAGTCCCAAATAGCTCACGGGATCTAAAATTAGCGAATACTTCGATCATTCCATTTTTGGAGCCGTGTACTCAGTAAATAGTGAAACTGGAGTAAAAATGGAATACCTACGTTCATTCAAAGGACCTTCTCGCGCTCGCTATCGCCTGTCATTCAGCCCATTTTGTATCGTCCCTGGTCAACCTTAATTGAATAAGGAAGTGGAGAGATTGCGCTGTTATCAATTGCATAACCAGCCAAGTTGGATTACTACCCGAGTTTCGTTGTAGAGAGCCCTTTTTTCTCTCTTGAAGAACCCGAGTAAGCTTGTTACAAATTTATCATCCAACCGCGCAGATGCGATTTACTAGGACAACGAGGGCATCAAAGGCTTACCATTGATGTGCTAAGAAATGAGAAGTCTTGAGAAATAAGCTCCGAAGCTTCGGCGTACTTCCGAATCTGCACTCGGGCGGCTGGCGAAGCTTAGGACGCGAGAATGAAAGTTCCAAACCATCAGCCACGGGCTGAACGGCGGAGAAAGTAGTACCGTTTATACAATGAGAAAAGTACACCAAACAAGCTCATATCTGGGCTCAAACGGGAAAGCCCGTCGACAGGAGAAAGCTGCCCTGTGCTGAGTGTCACGGATGGAGAAACCAAGGTGTACTGACAGAAACGGGCGCTCCAATTGGCTGTCCCAGCATAATTTGTCGCATAAACATTTTCGACTTCGACGATGAGAGCATGGTGACAATGATGGCCTTCTTTGACCGTAAGTCGATAAGTTCATGCATCAGATAGCAAAAATATGTACTATCTTAGTTATGTTCATTTNAAAAAAACTTGTGCACACACCTCGCAACGTAATGACGGCACAAAGGCGGTTCTAAATACAAAGAAGACACTTGTGCCGAGGTTCTATCAGAGGAAACCAACAGCTGAAAATTCCGAATTAGATTTTGATATCTACCTACCGAATACGACATCATGAATTCCAAGAAAAAATGACCCAAACGTCCCTTCTGTAACCAATGCAGCGACGAAGGAATCT
This sequence comes from Phellinidium pouzarii, assembly GCA_004802695.1. NCBI lineage: Eukaryota > Fungi > Basidiomycota > Agaricomycetes > Hymenochaetales > Hymenochaetaceae > Phellinidium > Phellinidium pouzarii. The sequence continues at coordinate 59,864 of SGPK01000078.1, forward strand.
ACAGATCTCCGGGAGCACAGGCAACAGACGTGAGATGAAACGCTCACATTCCCCCTCCCCCCATTGCATCCACTACCCATGATATTAATCGAACCGAGAGCATAAAAATTCCATACATTCAATTTAGCGATTGACATGGCCTCAAGTCTATATTCCACCCCATCAATCTTAGGAGAATATCCCCAGAGCTCTGTAACGCAGGTTGCTTCAAAACGAGTGAACAGATACGTTTCCCAATGGATACACCTAAAACAACCGGAGAGACGCGTTGGAAAGTCGTAAGTCATCTCTTTGTTTTATGAGTCTAAGCAGCTCACCACGCCAACAAAGGGAAATTAATCACATTGGAGAGTATCTGCTCCACCTTTCTTTTCTTAAGGGGAATATAAGAACCATGCAATGCCGGTATCTGCGCGCTAAAAACGCCACATCGTAAGGTCAAGACTGCCGATATTTGCGAGACCGTGCCAAGCCCTTCTTCAATGATTTACCTTCGTACTTCGAGGCATTAATATTGGTAGGAAACGTGTTGAATGTCAGGTACAGACCTCAGTGCGTCCGATGTCGAACTTGAGTTCATCTTATCGTTCCGGCAGTACCTAACACCAGAGTCCTATTCACCGATAGGAGAAAGCTGTCATATGCCGAGATCTGACTGCATTATTCTCAATCTAGTCGGGAGCGGCAGCGTTAAGAATCGAGTAGGGAGTTGTCCTGCGTCTGGGATCGCACCGATCAAATGAGATTGGTGGAGATTCTCAGCCGATGTATTTTTGTTCGGAGGCATAAAAAGTCAAGTATTCTGAGCATGTATGAGTAGATGATTGTTGTTCCAACCAGCAAGGAGCTGTCGTCCAAAGTAAAGTGTCGACATTCTTTGAGTTCCCACGCTGCTCTACCAACTTCAAATATCCACGTGACTGAACGGTGACGTCACTACTTAAGTAATACTGACTCGCTTTAAAAAATGATATCTCGCAGTCACTCGATATCTCGTTCATATTAATTAACTTAGCTTATTGCACCTTCATCATGGCATTATTCGAGATGCAGTTCTCGTGCTCAGTTGGTCAAGTTGCCGCACTCTCGGCGCATCAGATCCAATGACTTTCCTGGGCACAATACAATAATATCAGAATCCGGAGAGTGAGTAAAGAGTCGTTGGAGGTTTAACACATAAATTGAACTCTGTGGGATCTATCAGGTCAGTTTTCACAACGTTTCGTGTATTTGAAAAAAAAAAAAAAAAAAAAGGACACGAGCGACCAGCGATTAGTAACCCAAAGTTCTGAATTGCAAAGAATGCCGCCGGATGTTACGCTCGCATCATTACTGGGCAGCACGCGACCCAATAAGTCCACGCCTTTCACTCCTTGACTCTGCGAGTGTGTCGTGTTCGAAAGTCGTATTGTCACCAACAACAATTATACATGGCAAAGAGAAAAGACATGGTGTCGTTCTTAATCTCAATCTCTGCGAATGAAAGTCTCAATACACCTACCACAGGATGAATGAACTTCGGAAGCTGCATATCAATGTCATTTGCAAGCGGAAAAGCTGTGGATTGCGTGTTGCACTGGCACTGAATGAGCTTATGGGCACAAACTTACAGATATGGTGGACCATTACGCAGTTTGCACTTAGCGTAATATGGTCGGCTGAGAAACCATTATTTTGTCTTGTAGTTTTGCATAGGCGATATCTGGACGCTGCTAAATGGATATCTGCAGGCGCGAAAAGCGTGTACCAACAAGGGTATACACTCTCCTTTCTCCTTTCAAAAAATTTATTGACATACGATAAATTGAATCTTTACGCTATGTTTCCGTTCAATACGAACAGGTTTGAATCTGCGTGGCTTCTCCCATCCGCCGGCCCCTGAGTCCTGGTACTTCATCTATAGATTCGCACGTTTTTTGCCAAGAAGAAGGTGTCCGACGTTACGAGGAAAGGAAACAAGATCTATTTTCGTGTCTATCTCTTCCCAGTGTGATACGCATCAATTTAGAGCGTCAGATTCAATGACGGGAGAATCTATAAGGCCTTTCGACATGTCTTTATGAAAGGTAATATCTCCGATAGCCTGATAATTTCAATTTATGCCGAGGAGCACTCGCCGACACAGGAACCATTGTGCAACAGGGAGAACTCCCATTAGTTACAGACAGCGCGGAACTTTCTACACACACTACGGTCGCTCCCCGCACGGTTTGCCCTACGGACTACTATACAACGTCCGAGAAGGCGAACCGGCCTATACAGCTGGGCTTGAATACGTGGATTCGCGAACGGGGCTTGCTACGGACAAACTTGTGTGCACGCGCTGCATGCACAAGATGCGTCCCTTCTCAAGTCCACGCAACTCTTGGAATTTGCGCTCTTCCTTCAAAGTAGCCTTTACCTATACTAGAATCCGAGGCAAACCCCGTATTATTGATTTAGCGCAATACGCGTTGCAATCTGCGCATGTGCTTAATATTCCGAGTTCGTGGATAGCAAGGCGTCATCTCTGTAAGTATCACATTTTGTGGGGGAAAAAAAAAAACGCGCATGCTAGTCGGTAATGCGTCAAGTTTCAGTCCGAAAAACTTCACGCAGAAAGGCATCCCACTTGTGGATCCGATCACCGCACTAGCACCAGCAGATCATTACAGTCGGGGCAATATTGTCACATAATTATTGGCATAACAAACACCCTTATACGCAGACGCGCCCCCGCGGACAGAGGTCTTGTCGCGCCGACGAAGCCCCGTGTTGCATATATTGTCGCCCTGTTCCGGCAGCCGAACTCTCACGAATGATCTTTCGTGAGAACAGTAATAATCGGGTCCCCAAGTCTAACTACCATGCCTGTCGTTGATCAGCACTGAGCAAAATTATTANTTTTTTCTTCATCACGACTGTCGTGTGAACGATCTTTGGCATGTCTCTCTCAATTACTTTTCCATCGCATCCCTAAAGACCTCGATTTTCACTAGGCAACTCCAGTAAGAGTACACCTTCACCCTCGTCAGCTGACGAGAGAGTGCTGCTACTGAGGTAACAGGGAGTAAACTAGGACATAGTAGAGCCCCATCCCCGTGGTGGTTGATTCGAGCCTAAAGGGGTGCCACCATGGGAACTGACTCTGCCGCGTCCATCTCAGTAACTTTCTTCTCAACCTCAATCTCGTCTCTCAGCAATCAGCTCGGGCCTGCCTCCGGGAAGAACACTAAAGTTCTACCGCGAAGACCTTGACCTCCCAAATAACATCTATCACAACCCCCCCCCCCAACGTTTATCCTCTATATGACTGTGGCTCTAATACTAGTAGCAGTAGTCTTCGAGCCTCAAAGACCTCCCCCCTCTCCCCTAAAAATAAAATAACTCACTTCTTTCCACGTTCCCTCTGCGCCCCTCTTCTTACGAGTCACCGTGACGGCGTTGTTGCATGTCTTCTTTCCCTGCCCGTGGAAATTTATCGCGCATTTCAGGAAGTTGAATACGGCTATTCCGACTCATGCCAACAGACTTCTTTTTGACTTNCCCCCTCCCCCCCCCCCCCTCCCTCTGGACTTCTCGTAATCTAAAGTACGCCGTCGCCCTACGCACCTTGCAGCTAAAACCGGCCTATACTTACTAAACAGCCATCCAACCAACCGTCATACCCAAGAGCCTGCCTTGCCTGACTTTCACTTATCTACCGCCAGACAAAAGAAGTTGTAGCTCATAACCGACCGCGACCGCAGCCACAAGTCTATTACTTATAATAAAGAAAATGTAAACAACACGCGCGGCNGAGCATGCGAGAAGCAAGTTTTTTTTTATTAATCTCATAGTACAATAATAAGCATTTCAAAAACATCTTTTACGGATACACGATCAGCTTTGTTCGTCTTGTAGAATTCTTCGGGTCAGCAGTGGTGTCAGGGCAGAGCAGGGATGTGTGTGGAACAGGGACGTAAGTGAGGAATATAGGATGCAGATGGGAGAGGGAGAGAAGAGGGCGATAGAAGAACGAGAACAAAAAAAAGTGACGAGGAGATACGACGATACGGGAGAAAAGAAGAGAAGCAATTGTACGCTTAGAAACATTTATACGCACGGAAGTAGTGACNAAAAAAAAGGAGGATATAGGAAAAGATCAATGGACACACAGAATAGCAAACTTCAAAAGAATCCAGGTTCGGGACACCGTACATAGGTAAGAGTCTGTTGAAGAGGCGGGGAAGAAAGAAGCGCAGTAGCCGTACGTGCGTACGTACGTACATATCTGAAGGTCAAAGGATCATCGACAAGTACACGGGATTGCCCTAGTTCACGATAACAGAGAAATGAAATAGGGAGAATTAAAGCTGGTAGATTGCGGGATTTGGGACATGACGAACGGGAAACAGAATGAATGGGTCATGAAAACACGGTTTAGTTTATATAGCAGAACACAGAAGCCTCAGAAATACCATATGCCATATATCATTATGTTTATATGTCCATTCGTCATCAACTGGTCAACAAAGCAACAAGCAGGCAAGGGGCACATGCACGGCAGAGGAAAACAACCAAACCAAACTAACAAAGCAACCCCAGCTGCAGACACGAGAGAATCAAACCACAGTCAGAAGGAACGAGACAGTGAAGCGGTGAGACGGTGAGAAAGACACCCAGACACCCAGAGAGAAGGACAGGACATATGCGAAGCCTGGCGCCACGAAAGGTTGAATCGAAATCACCCATTCAATCTACAACTGCACGAGCGTGCTTCCATCGGCCTGGCCAGATCCAACCAGCGGTGGCGGACTTATGCTCATATTCATGTCCTTACCTCCCTCTTCGCCTCCATGGCCACAATACACTCCAGGGCTCGGACTGTGCTCATGCGACCCCACGCTGACCCCAACCCCGAGATCAAGCACAGGACGTATAGCTGTCGGCGCACTCTGTCTCCTGAACCGCTCCAGCAACGACTCCGTATGCGCAAACTGCATCGTTCGATAATCATTAGCGGCACCGCCCGCCGCATTCGCGGGTCCATGAACGTGCCCATGCCCGTGCATTTGGTGGTATGGCCCATTGCCATTGCCATTTTGATGTGTCGCAGCAGCACTCGGCCCATCTGTATCGGAGTCTGTATCGTCCAGCGCATCCTCACTTCCCCATCTGAACAGTGCACGCTTCTGCACAGTATTCTCCAACGTCTGCGACGGCAAACGCTTAAAGCTAGGACGCGGGCCCGCGCTCAACNGGGGGGTTATCATCTCCCAGATTGTCGTTGTTCTGTCCGAGTCCTACCAGCGGCCCCGGCTCTCCACACATCTGTCCTCCGAACCCCGCATGTTGGTGCTGCTGATGCACCTGCTGATTCGGATCCGGCTGTGGACTGACCGACGTCGACACAGAAAGCCTGCCCTTGCGCGGGACAAAATTCAGATTCAGCGGTTTACGCGCCAAAACCGCCTCCTCATACTTCTTCAGGTCATCCGTTGTCTGTACCATTGGAATCGGCGCATTCCCATTCGCGTGACTATTTGCGCGCGACATCATCGCTGACAGCTTCTCATCCGGCGGCGTCCTCACAGACGGTAACGACGCCACACGCGACAGACCGCGCTTCGGCGTGGGTCGCGTCGCTTCGCCAAGTGCACCGAGCTGATTGTTGATGAGCTCCGCCTTCGGCGTCTGTCCGAGGGATGGCCCCGTGAGTGGCGTCCGAAGGTACTGCTTCCAGAAGTCGCGCAGTTCGCGCATCTCCGCTTCGCGGTCACGCGGACTCGTGGGCTGAGTTACGCGGGAAGGGTCTTCATCTGTGCGGAACGGCCGGGGCGTTGAATCCTGCGGAGGCAGCTTCATCGCGTTTTGAGTGAAGAAAGGCGCGTTGCCTTCTGGTCCATGAGTGGGGTGATGGTACATAAATGACCCATCTGCATCATTGATAGATAACGATCCAAACGACGAAGCGAATCTGCCATCGCGCGATGGAGGCGGCTGCTGGCCATCATTATTGTATTGTTGATAGGACAGAAGATCGTTAATTTGCTGCTGCTGAGGATCAGCTGCACCAAAGTCAAGCGGAAGATGTACGCTTGATGATGCCGCCGAATTCGGACCTGACGCTCCGCTTCCGCTGTCGCTAAAGCCATCAATAGACCCTCGACGAGCTTGCAAGTTGTACAATCCAGAACTGGGGAAATCAAGGTTCGACTGCTGCAAAAGTGATGCTCCGTTGTTTGTAGGCATATACTGCGCATAACTATCTTCTATTTTTCGCGGCTGCATACCCAAATGATAGTCCTGCGGGAGCTGCCACTGCTGACCAGGCGATGCACCAGGCTGCTGCTGCTGCTGCTGATAGAACGGATGTGCGTGCGGGAGAAGACCGGTGCCGGCCGACGGGGGATAGCCGGGAGGAATCATCGTACCCGAGTTGCGAAAATGCGCAGCAACTTCAGGGGAGGCCGTGTCGGGGCCCGAGTCCGTCGTCGCAGACAGGGTGAGTGATGGCGGGTTCGGCGAGTCGCTGTCCCAGGTGGACGCGGCGTGTGGGTGGTTGTAAGCGAACTGCGGATGCACATTCGGATAGAAGAGGTCGCTCGCGGGGACCATGGATGGAACTGTCATGGGCGGCGGGCCGAGGAAGAGGTCATCCGGCCTTGGCATCGACCCGGACAGACCAGAGGTAATAGAGGAGTCGAGAGAATGACTGTTCTTGTGGCCAGGACCCGACGGCGCGGTCTGGCGCTGGAACTTGACGTACGTACACGGGTTTTTGTGCTGCACACATTTCGCTGTTAAAGCAAAAGGAGAGAAAGAGAAAATGAAAATGAAAATGAGACACATTCGGGACGAGAGAATTCCGTGGGAAAACGCGGACGGGACTTACAGCACGGATTGGCACCATCGCAGAGAAGGGTAGCAATGACGCACTGATCGCAGGCTTGCTTTGATGTGGTCGCGCGAGTGGAGGAAGCGCCGTGCTGGCCCTTCCGACGGGTNGGGGGCGGTCGTGGTGGGCGGCTTGTCGCCAGCATGACACTTGTTGACATGGCGAGATAGCAGATCACTACGAGCAGGGAAGAATGAGATCAGCCGTAATGCGCAGAGAACGGGAAAAGCACAATTGCGGGATCAGACTGACCTGCGCGCAAACTGGTCGCCACAGTGCTGGCACTTGTACGGACGGTCGCCGGTATCTGAGACAAAGAGGGTTGTCAGCGGGGTACGAGAGTGCAGCGACTACTGAAGAATGGAGATGGGCTTTAGCGAGCGAGCGAGTGAGCGTGGATGGGCGGAGCTGGTGGGCTCCACAATGGGAGTCTAGGCAATGGAGTTGCAGTACGTACGGGAGCGCATGTGTCGAGCGACGTGCTGGGGACGGGTGAAGGTTGCCTGGCAGACGGGGCACTTGTGGTCGCCGGCCATGGTGAGCGATGGGGTCGAAGTTGAGGACGAGGACGGGGACGAAGATGTCGAGGACGAAGACGGGGACGGGGACGGGGACGGGGACGAGCAGAGGATGAGATGTGAGCATCGTAGCTGAGCACTTCTCTTTTACTGCGCCGCCCCATGACGTCATATCAGGTAATCAGATTGGGCTCCACTCTACTACATTTTGTTATGTAAGTGTAAGTGTAAGTACACTACTGCTTGCGGTTGCGGTTGCGGGCCACCGTTGCGCTGATCAGCCCACTGCGAGCTCATCGTCAGTACGACGGTGCACATCATCAATATAATCTCATCCGAACTCACCTCGGTGCTGCCAGCGGGCAGAACACCTCCGCCTTCGCGCTGCAGCAGACGTCAGTTGGAACAAAACACGATAAAATATATCATTCCACGCACGGCGTCATGTTCTCGATCCCGACGTACTTCATGTCCACCGGCACATAGTGCCTGTTCGGTAATGCATACCCCACGCTCTCCAGCCGCCCGTGCTCCGCCACAAGCTGCGCCGCCATCTTGTACAGCGTCGCCTGCACGCTCGCGC